>JAOEHY010005334.1:0-65068 GCA_025447955.1 Psilopsiagon aurifrons | reverse complement strand
AGCATGAGGCTCCGAAAGTCCTTGGCCAGACCAAAATGTACTAAGCAGTAACTAAAACACTGGCGTTATCAGCGCTGTTCTCAGGCCGAAAGTCCAAAGAAAAAAAAAACACAGCTCCACACCGGCTACCAAGAAGGAGAAAAACGATTGCTACTGCTGAACCCAGGACACCCATTTTTTTTGCAGGATAAATTTTGCAGGATCTAAGCACTGTGTAAGACAGCTCATCTGTGTCTGATGCAGTCTTGACAGGAGTGTGTGCTAACAATGAGCAAGAGAGATTTGGGATGATTAGCACTACTGATAAAGAAAACCTCCTCTACATGCCTGCATCTGCTTACAGGGTATTAATGTGCTGCTCTGAAGCAAAACTAAAAAATGGACCTGAGTGTTTGTCTTGGCTGATGCTCATAAACTGATTCAAGACTAGCTACTTCAAACAAACAGTCTGAAAGTAATGCTGTTGAGCCAAGGGCTTTTGCTGCTTTGTTTTTCTAATTTTATAAATTCTTCAGCCAGTCTGGTGAGCTGCTTTCCGGTTCCTGCATGGAGCAAGCTGCTGCTGCTTCGTGCTTTTTCCAGAGAAAGCTACTAAAGGGAATGAGAGGTGCTGAGCCATCTAAGGTGCATGCAGCTACCACTGTCCAAGCTTCTTAAAGAAGAAATCTCCACAAGCACCAGTTCATGAAGGTCCAGCTGCTCTATAAAACTTGCCTCAGCTTTATGTTTTCAACTGAAAGACTTAAAATTCCCATTCCTATGAAGCTGCGCCACCTGTCAACATACATGCTAACATGGCAGTAGACATTCTTCCAGGAATTTTAGATCTTTCCAGCTCTATGGAATGGGCTGATTTACTGATGGACCGCATCTACTTTTTCTTTCAGGAAATATTTCATCTATCCCCTAACTAGCTTGGGCAGGACTAGTAATCAGAGAACTATGAATTTTTTAGCACTGTCCTGTCATCTCAAACTAAGGAAGACATATCAGTAAAACTACTCCCATGCATAAAGTAAAACACATGTTCATATATTTTGTCAAATTCAGGTCTGCATGTGGAAAGGGAATCTTGGGGATTTCCTCTGCGGAGTTATGGCTGTCATAGAGACTACAGATCACAAGTCTATTACATTTACCAGACACTGTCAGCACCTTTCTTCCCTGGGTGTTTATGGATGCTACTTGTAAAGCAGCCTGTAATGCCATCTGTCCTGCCTCAGATAGTTAGCTCAGTACTTCATTTATCACTGCTACTTTACTCTGAATTCATGCCATTCTTTAACATCATTTCCATGTAGCAGTGTTCAGACTCCTGTGCACTGTTTCAAGTGAGTTACACATTCAGCACAAGGCAAATAATCCCATGTGATCCCAGGAAGAGCTATGACCTTCTGAGTAGTAGAAATCATGAGTGTCACCCTTGGTTATTTCTTAGTCCGCATTTACTGATGGATCTACATGCCCTCAGTGTTTCTTTCTCCTCTGATGCATCTGCCCTTCTTTACTCCTCTTTAAGCTTCACTCCATCAGCATTTATCATGTATTTGATGCACTGGTATCTGTTCTCAAACCTGAAAATTACTCATCTGTTTTTGTTCCTTTTTTACTACTCCATTTCTCAGATCTTTGAGCAGTCTCTCCTAAAGTCACACAGGCTGCTTCATGCTACTTGCATTCTTCTTCTTCACCATTACGATAATCCGTTATTCCTTGATCGGGCCTTCAGCATTTTCACAAACAGCTGAAATTTATATGAGATCTATTCCCTTGCACCACAGAAACAATGTTGGTTAATTTTGAAAATCTAATGCTTTTGTACTTCCTCATTCTAGTACCTTTAGAAATACCTGTAAAGCCTAGGATGCTGCCCTAGGATTATTCAGCACTGCATTTTATTTCTGCAGCTTATGCAGAGAAATCAAAGTGAAGACTTTTGCACTCATACAAAAATGTCAGAAAAATGGTTAAAATTGAATGTGTTTTGTTCAGAGTGGAAAAACACTTCAGGTCCATCCAACAGACATAGGAATCACATTTAGTTAAAAATCAGGATGAAGTATGGTGGTATAAGTTAGTAGTTTAGTTTGCGTAAATGTGTAAGTGAGCCCATAGTGCAGGCGGCTGTCTCCCTTTCTTGGAGTTTGGCCTCACAATTCTGGTTGTCAAATGGCTCTTATTTTGCAGATTTCTCTACTTTGGAGGTTTTTAATCTAAGTGGTCATCTAATCATTTCCCCTCCTTGGCTTCGGTATTGCACTTTCGGTTTTAGAGGGGCAGCTGAGCTGTCTACCCAGTGCAATAGGAAGGGCAGTCTTCTACCCTGCCTTTGGTTGGTACAAGTGCTTTAAAAAGCAAAAGAAGGGGTGAGAGGGTAGTGCCAGACTAATGTTTCAGAGCCTGTGGGTAGGGAAAACATATACCTCATTCTGCAAAAAGGAAGAATGAGCTATGCTTGATATTGGGTAAAAAATAGTGAGCTTGGAGAGAAGTAGGAATAGTCAGGTAAGAGAGTGTGTGAACTGAAGGAAGTGGGAGACCTAAACAAACAGGAAGGACTATGTCCTGGGAGCGGGGAAGAGAGCGAAATACAACCTGGAGGGGAGGAAATAATGAAGAATGTGAATGGACAGAATATCCTTAAAGGCAAGAGGAATAAATAAATAAAAAATGGAAAGAAAAAAAAATTAAGGCCCTGAAAGAGAAAAATATTCATAAATTAGAGAAAGAAATTATTGCACAAAAAAATGTTGCAAGGAGAAGTAAAACAGAAACAGGGCTAAAAAGAAAAACAAACAAGGAAAGGGGTTTTTGGAAAATTAAAAACTGAATTACAACACATAGCTTTTAAGTTAATGAACATCTTTTAGTGCTTCTGCCTTCTACTGAAGTTCTCTGGCAGGCATCCCAAGTCACTGTGTTCAAACACATCCGTATCTCAGCCACAGAGCCTGCCTGTGTACTGCCTCATCAGAACAATTTGCAAGTTGCAAGTTGTGTGCAGTGTATTTTCCTACTTCTGTGGATGAAGCTCAGCCCCATTGCAAAATGCATCAGCATGTTACACCAGAACTTCTTCCTTTTTTCACCCCAATTTTTATTTTCTGGGTGAAGTCTGAATGCATTATAGGTTTCTCTGTGTCTTCTGTACAGCTAGTAGCCCAGCCAGAATTAGTTTCAGCTACTCTAACAAGCCCAGCAGCCATATGACCAGAAATCTCTGGCATCTCTGTAGTGCACAACCAGGCACTGCGTTATATGTGTGCAGTCAGTCTGAGGCTCTCAAGCAATTGCTGAATCAGGCTCAAGGATTTTGGAAATACAATAGAAAAGAGAAGAAATCTTAAGCCCTCATTAATCATTCCTCTGCTCTCTTTATTGTGATTATCTATCTGCCAGAAGTTTCATGCATTTTGCATAGCATACATGTCACGTGGAGATTTGACCATAAGGTCTTTCATGTCCACGGGTTGGGGAGGAAGAATGAGCCTCTTTTCTAAGCTCTTTCTGCAAAATACTGTATGTCAGAGCAGCAAATTTAGGTGACTTTGATGTGAAGAAATACTTGGGATAATTATTCTAGACATAAACGGTCAAGTCATCCCAGTACCCTTATACCCATCAGTGGGTTGGAGCAGAGAGCCATCAGGTAGACTTGCTCCTGGATGCTGCTTGCCTGACAGAATTTCTGTCTACCCCATATGTCCAGGAGAAAGAAGAAAAAAGAGAGGCTAAGAAAGTAATAGAGCACTCTCACAGCAGCTTGGCATTAAAACTTTCTCATGCAACATGGAAGGGCATCCAAAAAGCCAAGGACTAAAGCAGCCACTTTTGTTATTCCACGCCTTAATTTGAAGCTGCTTAGGACTCTGTGCTGCCAACATGTTACAAGGCAGTGATATTAGAAGAGGAACCACATCTTCATGTTTTGGAGTGCTGTCCCATCAAGTTAAACAGTATGCCTGATGTAACTGTAGAGCCTTGAACAACAAATCTTCCAGCTAATAGAGAAAAAGACAATTTGCAATGGAATGCTCAGGAATGAGGTTGATTTACGCAGTTTCCGTAAATGAGGAGTTAGCAAGCAAGTAACTGCCTTCTCTGTCATGTAGAAGTACAGGGAATCCTCTTTGATACTTCTAGATTTCACTAAGTTCCTCACCAGGGAGGTGTGTGGGAGGAGAAGTCTGGCTATTCCCGACACTTTGAAGGAGAAGAAAGTAGCGCCAGACTGAAGTTTTTCTATTGTGCATATGCTTATATTCTGAGATGGCATAGGCGTGACTCCACCTAGACAAGTCATGCAGTGTGAAAAACATTTGGTAGGTGACTGTAACAGAAGCAACTAGGCAGATGATGAGAAATGGAATTTCACAGTAAATCCCAGCTCGTACCTCTAATTGAATCTGGGTCAGGAAACATCAAAGTCTTCCTTCTGAACACTGGTTGACATCCTGTATGAAATGTGCTGGTCTTGTTTCCTCATAGAAAATGTGTGTTGCACAAAGGCATGAGCAGATCTTGATTGGCTTCTTCGTTGGTGCCCCCAGAGAGGAGGCCAAGAGTGAGATCAGTATACAGCAGAAACTTCCCTCTTCATGCAGAAAAAATTTCCTTTCATGTTGTGTTTGAAGGAATTGGTGAGGGACAAAAAGGCTGTTTGATCTGCTGCTTCCCGTGTTACGATTGTTGTTTAAATGCAGGATGTTCTCCTCCCTGGAGGATGAGGCCAGCAATTTTCTGCACACAAATAGACCCTCTAATTACTATATAGAACGTGTGAAATTTCTAACGCTGATCAGCCAGATCTATGCAATCCTCCAGCTTTCTGAAGGATCAGTGGAGAATTCAGTAGGCAGAAAAAGCTGTTAAAGAAGCTGTATAAGAGCTTCAATGAGAGAGGACCTTCTCCTTCACAGCAAGTGTACCCAGAGAATGTGCATATTGCTGCAACATTGTGACAGATTTATTTTCAGTCTGGCACTTGGGGGTTTTAATGTCATTATAAATGATCAAAAATAATGATAAGAATGCACAATGCAGCAGTGTGGGAAGTACCATATTAGCTATTGCACTTAATTATTTAATACAGAAAACTAGTCACACAGTGTTAAAAGCCCAGTGGGATGGTGATCTAGGGTCTCATTCACAACAGCATCAACAGCATCAGCAGCGGCATGTACAGGGCACAATTCCAGGGAAAAGTGACTTGCTCTGACTCTCAAAAGGAAAAATCACAGCTTCATGTGAGGTTGTTTTACAGGGTCAAGAGATCTCACAGAAGTGAGTCTCCTCTTGATGTAAGAACAATACCAGGTAGCAGACTGTGATACAGCCCCTGTTAAGAACCATTCCTCATGTTAGCAAGTTACATTTCCTCTGCCAGATGTTTACCTGGCTGAGGTCTAAGAGAGTTCATTTCTCTTCTATCATGAATCTGACTTTTGTAGGACCTTGGAAACATTAGTTTTCTACATTTCTGCTTTCCCGCATGTAAAATGAGAGTAACCATTCTCTTTTGGAAATTTGTAGCTGATGGCTTACCTGAAAGTAAGCACTATTTTATTAACTAATCTATATAAAATCAAGCCTTTTCTGAAAATCAAGATAACTTGGGGAAAAAAAAATAATGAAGAAACCTATTGTTCACACCTACCAGCCTATTTCTAGAAGATTGTGCCTTTCTTTCCAATGAGTATTTATGCAGCAACCATGTTTTCCCATGGTGCAGAGAAAAGGAAGCTATTCCAAGTCCAGCCCCATATTCAGAATGCTTCTTCAACCATTACTTGCTACTGGCTCATCTTCCCACAACAGTAAATGGCTCTTCATTCTGAAAGATGTGTCACTTCTGTTGAGTTTACTTCTTTTGAGTCATTCTTCCTGGGGCTTCCTAGGTTGTCAGTCCAACTTTAGAAGATAGACTATTTTAAACAGCTGAGCCCATCCTTTTTCTGTTTTCATAGGACTGTTTCATGTTGCTGGTTTTATTTATTTCCTTCAAGAGTTATCTGTTGATTCTCATCAAGATCTGCTTTTTCTAGACCTTGCAAAGTCTTTGAGCATTTACGGTTTCTTCCTAATGGAATTTGACAGCAAAATTCTCACGGAATATATTTTGTGATAAATGATCTGTTCAGCCATAGCCAGCCATCATGTCCACTTATCAGTCTTTTTGGTAAAACTGATGTTGATTTTGTTTCTCTTTGCTGAGAACAAGTTTGGTTCCTGACTGCAGGGCAGTAATTGTTAAATGATTGCAATGTAATTACTGTTCATGAGGAAAAGGGCCCAAGTCCTCACAGGGTATCACTGTGGCATGACATACCTGTAGGAAAGTCAGGAATGTTTATCTTACTTTTCTAGGTCAACAACAGAACTTAAAGACAGCTTTCTGTTACTCTGCTTCCTTTTCAAGCATTTATATCAAGGAGGACTTAGGAATTCTGAAGAATTACCCTCCCTTCAGAGGCAGCTAAGAGCAGTCCAGTAAAAAGCAACATCAGGGTCAGCTATTTGAGTCATCCAGTTTCAGTATGTTTCACTGTTATCATTTCCTCAGGCCTTCTCAACATGTTGCCTTGAAATACAATCTTTGCAACCTCTAAGAGACGCTTCCATGATAAATGCTTCTATACTGTCTTTGGCATGCTTCTTTCCCAGTCTTTGGAAAACCTGAGACCATAACATTGCACTTCAAGCCTTCCACATGGCTGAGGACTTGTGTGCTACTAGCCACTTTACAGTAAATGAAATGTGGAGAGATGTAAGATAACTGTGTGTCCAAGTAGGTGGGCATGAAAGAGCTCATGGGACCATCTAGAAATTACAGTTCTGGTGGAATGGACAGAGTTACAGTGAACTTTCAGTTCACAGAACAGGTATGACAAAGACTTTTCTAGGCATGTCCCTCCTGACATTGTCAGTTGTCCGTAGTTATGGAGAGCATAAAAAAGAAAAGGGTCTGTTGTGACACAAGAGATCATATCATTCCAGCCTCTGTAAATGTTTAAGTTTGTCAAATGGTGGCTTGGGGACCTTGGTTCAGGCAATGGAGTTTTCTCCTTTTTTTCTGTGATTAGAGATATTTGTCTGCTAAAAGTAGAGGTGAGACCCATAGTTTGCTTTTGGACCTACAGGCTCTGATAAAAATAATCAGAAGGTGGTCAGTTTTAGCCAGTAACCATGCACACCAGCTTTATACCAGTGACCTAGAAATATGCATTCCAAGTCACAGGGCCATTCAAGACCTCCAACTCGTTTGTTTGTGTCAAGCAGTGTCCACTGTTTCTGGGAAGGTTCTCAGACCCCAAGGGAAACCTGTCTGCTTTCACTAACATCCTTTGGTGAGAGAGAACGTGAAAGAGAGTGAGAAGGGATAAAGGAAAACATCAAAGTTGTTGGTGTTATAAGAAGTTATAACACCTATCTTGGTCTACACCTTCGTCTTGTCTTCTTATGGAATAAGCAGATAGAGGCAGGAGGCTTCTTCAGAACTGACCAGACCTTTGGAATAGTCTGGGGAGCTGAAAAGCTCCTCTCCTCACTCTCTGTCTGTGGAAAGATTTGATGGAGCACAGGTGGCCTTGTGCAGTTCCCTGCTGCAATGACTCATTACAGTGACTGGTAGGTGAACTGCAGGGAGTCTGTGTCTCAGAATTAATCCATCAATGGATGGGAGCTGAGAGATAGCGTGTAAATAGATGCTGTTTTCCTGCAGCCTGTCAGGAGCCCCTAGCAGCTGCATCCTCCACTTTATTCCTTCTTTACTAGGTTCTGCTAATTTACCTGATTGCTGTTACGGCTAAATGGTGTCTTGGCATGACAAAATCTGCATCTGACACCAACCTCCATTTGATGTCAGGAGGTATTGTAGCTTTGTAAGATTGTTCAGGATACATGTGAATCACTCAAATCTGCTGTGAGAAGGTATGCCAAGAGTCACAGCGCTGTGTAGATGTCATTTGATTCAACACCATTTTCCAATGGAACAGTCCCTTTTGCAAAATTACTTTCAGGGAAAGCCTCTTTTGAGAAGTCTGAGAGCTGACTCTCACAGCTGCAAATAGCTTGCAAGATTTTCAGAAACAAATTCTCATACCAAGCAACCTTCAGCTAAACTAGAAGTTCATCTCATTTTGCGAATTTCTAGCAAAGTCTGCTTTGGTGCCCTTTACAATCAGCAGGAATTTGTTTTTGCTAAGAAATCACACTGAATATCAGGATATCAGCTCCTCTCTCTCCTATCTATACACTCTTTTCAGCTGATTAAGTTGAATCTTCTTTTTGTTTTAGAATAGAGCTTTATTTCAGATAAGTGATAGCAAGGTTCTCCTGTAGTTCACTTTCCTTTCAGGCTGTGTAGTTACCTATATGTCTTAGTTTCTTCTTCTTGATGCTTCATTTCTCTATTCATACGTGCACGCATGCATGCCTTTCCCTTTTTTCCTATGACACTGCAGCATCTTCTTCACTGGGGACCATCTGACCTACATTCAGATCCCACCCAGAATAGCCTTGACCCTTCCTGTGCTCCTTATCTTTAGAGACTTTTCTTTCAGGGGCATTTGTTAAATTTTGCCAGCCAGCTCATAGGAGATGAGAATGAAAACCTGGGACTAAGCACATAAGTAACTGCACATCTATTAACTCACAGGTGACCCTGCAGCTCCCACAGGGCTGGATGCTCAAAATCCAGCTGCTACCACAGTTGCTACTCAACAGCACCTTTCCCCTGAGGATTTCTCTGCTTCAGCATAGATGCATTGCTCGCCAGCTACCACATGGGCCCCAGGTGACTCTGAGCTTAGACCTTCAGACAGACTCCAGTTGGCAGTTTTCCCTGCTGTTGATGAGGCTTCTTAGATACTGCATTAGGATCTCATATTCACAGAAAGTAGCAGAACTTCTGAACCCATTTCAAATCAATCCAGAGATTTCAATGGGTCAATAAGTACCAAAACAAACCCTAGCATCTCTGACAGCTAATCTCAGCAACTAGGAAACCTAAAAATGATTGGCATACTCATTCTGAAATGTAACCATGTCTTCTCCCCTTGCACAAATGAGATTCCATTCCAGTCAGCTACTGCATATTTATGCTCAACCTTTCATTAACTTATTGATCATATGGTGATACACTATCCTTTGCTACCTTTGGAGAAATAAAAAGTGGGGAAAAAATATGCTCTAATGGTGGGGCTATTTCATGCTTCCTGAATTTTCAGTCCAATCCTCCTGGTCTCTTTCTGTCCTCCTTTCTCACCAAAAGCTTCATGGATCTCCAAAGACATCCCACAGGAGAGGGTGACTACCATTCCCCAGTAAGCCCTTGAGGCTGCCATTATGTGGCATGCAATTATGCAGCTAAATCAAGGTCAAGCGTCTCCCTTTAAGGGTAAAATGTGGTATTACACTCTAAATTCCTGTACTGCAAAAACAAACAGTACCATCAATTCATTTCCAGTCAGACCTCCACCCCCTTGGGAAAAGTATACAGAACTTTCTGGTGGGAAAAACAGTTTGGAATTATAACCTCTTCATTAGAGTGAAAGCTCTTCCTTCATTCAGCTTGTCTTTCATTAGCCACCCTGGTACACTCCAGTGAAGAACGTGGCTTGAAGAGGTACTTTGAGTTTGCAAGAGGCAACTCCCAAAGGGGGTTAGTTCACTTACTTGTAACTTCTGACAAGGTTCTGAGGTCTGATCCAAAGTGAAGTGGCCACGTGGCCGTTTGTTGGTATAAATATTTCTAAGAAGGGTAGCTTTTTAAGGAAAGATTCCATTACCTTCCACACAAATGAAGCGTCTATCTTCCCTGTTTTCTTTGAGCTCTCTTACTGTGAATAATATCTTCCTATTTTTCACCCTTCTGTTTGAAACACAGAGGGAACAGGTGAGGAGGAAAGGAAAGCTTTCTATTTCATGTGTTTTCTTAATTCAACACTGCCATATTGGATGTGGGGTTGAGTAAAACTGCATTCGTACCCATGGTTCCTCTCTATCACTCATCTAAGAGGAATAGGAGGAAGAGAAGAACTCTCTTAAGTCCACCTTAAAGCCACACAGTAACAGACCATGGTAATGCTCTTTCTGTGACCCCAGGGTAGACCAGCTCATGACTTTCAAGCAAGGAGCTGGCTGATGAGACTCAGCAGAGCATCCCATGAGAAAGGGCTGCACCACCAAAGTTAGCAGAGTGACTCCAAATGTGCTGTGGTGCCACAAAAGTCCAAAGCAGCGATTGGTAATGGCAATAAAACAGGGACTTTTTCTTTCTGGGCCTGAATCTCTCCTAAGATTGTCAGTGCAGTGTCATTGCTTCCAGTTGAAGCTGCACTACCACAACTGGGAGCAAAATTTACTTCACTGGCTTCAGGGGTCATCTGAGGACAGGATTTGATGCTAGTTGTCACCTGCATTTTGTAGCAAAAAGCAAATGCTATTTCACCAGCAGCAGTGGCTGTAGGGGTCTTTGTAAAAAAGTTGCTCAGTAAAAAGAAACTGTGAATTTGTTTGCATCAAAAACATTCTTTGACCTGTGATGCCAATTGTAGTAAAAATAACCACCTATCCATCACCGCATATTTAAAACTACATAGTCATCATTTTCATAAGCAAAATCTGAGCAACATGTTTTGGGTCTTCACCCTTGCAGCTGCCATAAAGTAAACTCTGTTTTTATGGAGTTGTTTGGGTTCCTACTGAAATCCTTAATAATTCCTAAACTATGCAATTTGAGAAGAAAGTGGAAGATAGCCATGCTATCAAATGCATGCCTTCATTAGGCATGTGAGCAGTGCTGTTACCTTCAGCAGGACTGTGCATATGAAGAGGGGCAGGAGGATTGGGTCTGTTGTCTTCTACTCTGTTCTCTTTGATCCTGCAAGTGTACTGTCTGCCAAGGTCGCATCAGGCTGCAAAGGCACTTTTTGCAACTCTGTATGATCTGTGTCTGTCCTTTATTTATTCAAAATGTGTTTGCTTCTACAATTTAATCTGCTGTTCTCTCCCTCCCCTTCCTCTTGGTGAAGTCTAATTACAGTTTTATTCCAGGTCCATCTGGTTGCTAACAATGCTGGACATTACTGCTGAATTCATTCTAATATTTGTTGTGTATTTTCTAGGCTGGACGCTGAATAATAATATTCTCTGAATTTGCTTTTGCTCCTGTTTCCTTCTTCCCTGTTGTAGCTAATTGCATAGTAATGTGTAGCCATGGGATCGTTCTCCCAGTGTAGATCTGCTAAGAGCTGCATATTTCAGGCTGCAGAGTAAAGGGATTTTTTTTGCTGGTTTGGAGGTGAAGATTTCAAAGTGCACTCCACCAGTTCCCTTCACTGGTGTAGAACCAGCTGGGCAGCAGCTTTCTCTGCTTCATAGATTTTCTTTTCTTTCCCCTGTCACGAGCATAATGCAGCTCATAAATGTGAGTCTCCAAGCACCCTGGGGCTAGTGCTTCAGCATTCAGAAAGACACTTTTTACCATTGCCTGCTCCATCTGATGGTTGAACCCAGAGCAGTTTCAGGTTCCCAAGCCTGGCTTGTGCAGTGCCAGTGCTGGGATTATTTTTTTTCCTTTTCTATTTTTCTTTTTCTTTTCTTCTTTCTGCAACACTGCCTGGGAACACAGACTCACACTTTACCCATGACCTGACTCTCTGGCTGAGAATAGCAGTCGCAGTGCAACTTGGGTTCAGTCTCACTGGAGACAGGCTGCAGCTGGGAAACAGGGAGGTCAGCTTAGCCCATGCTTGCAAAACCAAACACATAAAAGGAGTATGGAGCATTTTGTATGTTCACCTCCTTTTAAGACTGAAGAACAAAGGGAAGAGGTTGGCACAGGTGTTCAGTGGGCTAAGATACATTTTCTTCACTCATGATACTGTGTTGTACATGAAGTTTACATACAGAAACACATGTCCTGGGCTGTACACAACCTTTTCCAAACAAGTCCTGTATCCTTATAGCCTTCCCAGCCAAAAATCATTCAGGATGGGGACACCAAACAGTGCTAATTATCTTCTCCTGAGCTCTGCTTAGGACAATGAGATTTTTGAGATAGCCACCAAAATGATTCTGCGCAGCAAAACAAAAGTATGAGTTTAACATTTGCTAGTGAATCTGCCATATTTTGTCTAGACAGCCAATGTTGCAGTGGTTCTGTGGCACTATCTTTAGCATGAGTGAGCACGTGCTAAAGCCAGTTTTGCTCTCATTCTTACCCCTTCCTCGTGGGGTGCACCAGAACAAGCTACATTCACACCTTCATTTTGTGGTGAGATGTGCTTTCAGAGTAACAGAAATGCCAGTCCTGCCCTGTATTTCAGGACTAAAGCATTAGTAATAGGACCTGTAAGGCTAATGGCTGTCACAATACCCAATACGGCTGGGTAAAGAGAAAGGTGACAACCTGTGAGGTTTAGATAGCACATCCTCAGCCCTGCTGTGCCCTCTGCTCCATCATGATGGGATATGATGCGCTGCAGTGGGCAGCCAACCATTCACACTTAGCACCAGCACAGAGCATTTTATCTGGAACATGGAACATTATATTCACAGAAGTGGACCCATTTTTTGAGAGAACCGTATGACTCCATTCCTGTAGTCTTCCCACAACCAAATCTGAGCCAGATGGGGAAGGGTGCTTTGTTGTGAGGAATCGAAGTGTCTGGAGGAGCTGGTCCTGCAAGCCCTACTCCTGTGAGCAGACATGCTCAAAGTGATCTGTGTGGCTTCCCTTTGCCCCACATCCCAGAGTCAGAGGAGAGGGGTAGCTGCCCTGTAATCATGTTAACTGGATAGGTGCTGCTCATACAAGTCAGAGATCCCAGGACTGGGCTGCAGCTTGAGAGGCAACAAGTAGACTTAAGAGGAAAGCCCCTTCACTTTATCAGGGCAGTTATTCTGATGGTAATTTTGAACTGTTTTTGTCTGTCTAACATTCCTTTTTAATCCCCATCCTGCCTGCCCCTTCCTTATGTAGGGTTACTTTAGTGATCCTTGGAATGTTTTTGACTTCCTCATCGTAATTGGCAGCATTATAGACGTCATTCTCAGTGAAACTAATGTGAGTATTACTCTACCCTCCCCAGGATACCACCACCTCCTCCTCCTCTGCTGTTCCTTCTCTCTTTCTCTCTTTCTTTCTCTTTCTTTTATTTTTCTGGTTTTTTTTTCCTCTAGTCATGCTTTTATTGAACTTGCCGTCGTCCTTCTCCTTCTCCCAGGGAAAAAAAAAGGAGGGGGGGAAATGCCTCCTTCTTTTTCACTTGTCATAGCTCGCCCCACAGCTGTGACTGGTGAAAGCGCACAGAGTTTGGGGTGTGTGTGCTTTTTTTCCCTCCAAAAGGTAGACATGCTTGAGTGTAACTTTCTGACTAACCAGGCTTTTGTTGATACCCTCCATCATGTGAAACGTTACAGAGGTTTGAGCAACCAATACTGTAGAGTGGTAAGAGACTATTTAATATGCCCACGTAACCTCTTTCTTTTCTTATTTTTTTTCCTCTTCTCTCCCTCTTTCATGCTTTTGTTTTGTTTTTTATTTGATTTTATTTTACTTTTTACTTTTTTCCCCTCTTTTCTCCCTTTCCTTCTCTCTTTTCCTTCTTTCTCCCTCTCTCTCATTCTTTCTTTCTCTTTCTTTGTCTCTCTCTTTCTCTTTCTCTCCTTGGCTTCTCTGCCACATGCAGCACTATTTCTGTGATGCATGGAATACATTTGACGCCTTGATTGTTGTGGGTAGCATTGTTGATATAGCAATCACCGAGGTGAACGTAAGTAGCTGGCGTCTGTCCATGATCGTGCCTGCTCTAACATTCACTCGTCTTTCACGGGTTCTTTTTTTTTCCCCCTCCCCCTTCCTCCTCTCTTTTGAGTTTATTTTCAAAGCTTTTTGAAAGTTTTGAAGATCTCTTTTTTGTTTGTTTGTTTGGATTTTTTTGGGTTTTTTTGTTTGTTTGGGTTTTTTTTTATTATGTTTTAATTTTTGGAACGACTTAAAGGACTTTTTGACTTGCATCATTTTCTTCCCCTCATAATCCGCCTGGCATGAATAAAACTGTATAGCAGGAAAAGTGATGGGAAACGTGGAATGTAAGTGAAAAAGCTATTTGTGCCATGGGAAGCTACTAGAATAGTCCCAGGCCAGAACTTTGGTCTACCCAGTGTTATGCTTTGCTTCCCATGGCAGTTCAATACTCTCCACCCCACAGAGAGCTAAAGGTCAGTTCTTTTGAGGTGGAACTGCAGGAACCAAACCAGGAATCCTCCCTGTGCCTCCTCAAACAGGCTTCCTTCAAAAGAACTAAAGACCAAACCATCTGTGATTCCATGTTCAGAGGAACCTGCTCCCAATGCTCAGTTTCTAATTTGAAAGAAAGATAAAATAAAAACAAAACAGGAAGCTCAAAGTAAAACGAAGTGCCAGAGTTTCAATGCAGGTTTTGGGGTTTTCAACCCAGTTTGTTTCATCTCACAAATTCCACCAGCACAATTGACACTGGTTGGTGCCCATCTCAGCAGACAGGTGAAGGATTGAATGAGCCACGGAGACTGAAACGAGCAGCTGGTGTTCAAGGAATAAATCACTTCAGGCAGACTTCTTCTGTGTTTTTGGAGGTGGATGGAGATAGCATTACAGGATAGATAAAGGACAGGCAGGGAACGCACAGATTCCCACAAGAAAGAAAACAAAGGACCACTGGGTTTATTAGCACAGACAAAAATTGCACTGCAAAATCTAGCTTAGCAAGGCCAGGAAAAAAAGAAAAATTGAAAGAAAATTGTTGTAAATATGTTAATGAAGGCAAATCAGTCATGTGTTTTCAAAATCATGTAGCTGTTGAGTAAATATTCCAGCTTGGAATTGTGTATTGTAGAGGCAATCAGAAGCAGAAAAGTGACAGCAGAGTTTTCACTCAGTACTGACTGTGTTTAGGGGAAAATGTAGGCAACACTTCAAAAAATAAAAATGCCTTACTTGGAACTTTCCAGACAAAATATCTGGGTTCTGGTTTAACTTCTGTTCAACCCTTTTTTTTTTCTTTTTTTTTTTTTCTGAAACAGGACCATTTATCCAAGTTGGATATTTTGATTTAGAATAAATGAAATCTTTTAGTTGGCGCTAGTCCTTTTTCCTTGTCTTTGGAGAGAATGGAAAATAGTTTCTAACTGAAAATTAACTCTTAGTTTGCACCTGTTAAATGTGCTACTTTATGGGCATACACACACAAAAAAAATCTCCCAGAATGTTGTAAACGATTTTGGTTACCCTTTTATTAAGGAGATATTAGGAATGGACTGACTGTAGGGGGAAGTCACAATGATCAGGAAGCTGAAGTTTTTCCTTTTGAAGAATAAAATTAAAGCCTTTTTTATGTCAGACTTCTCACAAAAAAGCTAAATGGGGAACCTGGCAATAGCCTTCAGATTGTGGAAAAGTTCAATTCTCATCCACAAAGGAAGAACTGTACATGGTAACAAAGGATGTAAGTACAGTTAATTGGAGATGAATTATGCTAAACATCGGCAAGACTTTCCTGACTGATGTATTTGGATCTGTACAGAAGCCTTCCAAGGAGAAAGGCAGGAAATTCTTGTGTTTCCATAAATAAAAGGAGGTCTATCATAGTCAGAAGCCCTACGCTGGGGGGAAAATCTAGTGGATCCTTTTGAAGAAATTCACAGTGATTTCCTATAAAAAACTTTTTACATCAAGGGTTAAGACATTTCATATACACCTCATTAAACTTTAGTCATCTGAGAGGAAGGCAGATAGTCACCCAGGCCTCTTCTCACTGTTGGTGGAGTGAAACGCACACCTCCCCAGGCCAACTGGTGCCACTCTGCATGTGTCTATGACAGGAAAAATTAATTGCTCTTTGGAGTTGCCCATCCAATGACTGGTGAGTGTCTAGGTTTGTTAGGTTTGTCTAGACACCCAGCTCTCAGACACTAAATTTAAGCAGGATAAATCACATTCATTCTCAGGATGTTGTCAAGAAGGTCACGCTGCTGCTGATTGGGCTATGTTCTGATCTTCAGTCTCCAGGGCTATCCATGTTGGGGTGCTTAATTACCATTGACAAGGCTCCCTCTCTTTTCCATTCCCTGGCTAAATTCAAGTTCATGTCAGCCAAGGACCAGAATCCAGCTTTTGGTTATAGAAGTCTGAAAAATGAGGATGTGCCTCTGTCCAAGCAACCATCACCTGTCTTAGATGAGGAGGCAGCAGGAGTGGCCCTGACTTTTATAAAAATGGTAATGAAGAGTATTGCACTGTGGTCCCTCTGTTTCCTCTAAAGAATCCTTTCCTTCTATACAGTTTTTACAGATCTCTGCACACGTCTTTTTGTTACCCGGCATGTTTAAATCTTCTCTTTTTATCTAGGCAAGTCCTTTGCTACTAGTTTCAAATGTTTGTTACTAAAAACTTGCACAACCTTTTGATGCACTGATAAATGAGCAGCAGCTATGGATGAAATTTGTTCTGAAATGTTCTGAAATCCCTTTGCACTTATAACCCTTATTGAATAAGAGAATGTTTTGTATGTTGGTTTGTCCTGTCGGATTCCCTTCCTGCTAGCTTCACTTGATATGTTACATCTGTAGCAAATGGGCTTTGGAAGCAGCAGCCCATGTTGGACAGACAATTGTCATCTTCCCAAGCAGTGTGAGGCAGTTTGTCAGAAATACTTCTCCCCTTCTCTTCAGGAGCTTGTTGCTTTTTTGCTGTTTGTGGGTTTGAGCAAACCCTGCCTTGTGTTTCTGTACAATGTCTCGTCTTGTTCCAAGAGATCTGGAATCTGAAAAAGAAAATATAAACACTAAAATTCCAGTAAACTCCACTAATCGGAGATGTTTAGCCTGGTCAGGTGCAGGTAAGATGCTTCTACCCAGCTCTTTAGAAGCTGAAGGATGTTTGTGGTAGGATCTTGGAAGGTGCTGCTGTTGGAGCTAAGGGGTAGTTTCATTGTGGTCAGTCAGGGAAGATGTTGACACCTGGCATGGGTTAGTTTGTTTTGTGGCCATGGACAGATAAGCCTGAAATCTCTGTGGTTCACCAGACATTTGCATTCAGGGAAGCATATCCAGCAGGTGCTGAGATGCCATAGCTGCAGTTGCGGTGGGAACCCTCACCAGCAGGCTCCACAGTGTGTGTGTAGGTATGCGCTTGCATCTGTGCAGTTCCCCATGCTCTGTTTTTTTTTTCCCTTTTGACAATTATTTTTTGTTTTCTGAAAAGGAATTTCACAGACCAAAACCTTCGTTATGATATATGTGAGTGTGCACGGGTGGGTCTTTGTGTGTGCGCTCCACTGGTTGTAGTGTATATTACTGAAGGTGTTTGGATGCCTGTGTCTGGGCTTTGAATCCAAGGGAGAGTGTACCAATGTGAATCCATGTGTGAGAGAAAGAGAGTGTGTATGCAAGCATACGTACTTCATATGCATTTGTGCTGTTGAACGGCTGTTGCTGGAGACACATGGGTTGTTGTGTATGTAACTGAGCCTATGAATAAGTTTTCTGAGCCCATGTGGCTATCTTACTGTGCAATTTGTCTGCTTGTGGGTGGGTGTTTCTAGCTGAGAGTTTCCTGTATGCAGGCATGTTCATCTGCATGCCTGTGTGTGAGTGTACACTTGCATGGCAAGCTCAGCATATTTTTGTTAGCATGGCTGTGCATTCAGAAACAGAAAGCATGTACTCATGAGGTAGACTCCCAGGTCACCTTCCGCATTTCTGAGTCCTTTAGGAAACCACCATTTAAAACATCTCCATGGTGTGGAGATACATCAAGTGATAAGCCAAATTGCATCACTTTAGGCCCACTTGCTTGCTGCAATTTGGGAACATCTCCCAGGTGAGCCCCATGAGCTCCGCAGACACGGAGAAGCAGCTCAAACAACTGAGTGTACAGGGTTAAAATCTGGTGGGTTTGGAAGCTCAAGAGAGTGGCACAGGTTCTGCCAAATTCACTTCTAAATTGCCTTACGTTCAAGCTGCATTTTCAGAGCTTTGCTTCTCAGTAAGTGTTACACAAATAACTTCCCAGACAAAAAATGAAGATTTTCTTCAAAATTTCTGGAAATAGTCAATGACTCTATGTTGGGCCTCTCTTAAGCCACTTCTTGATTAAAGAAGGAGGGGAGGACTTTTTAATCTACTATTAAAAAAAGAGGGAGGCAGAGATCACATATAGAATCATAGAATAGTTAGGGTTGGAAAGGACCTTAAGGTCATCTATTTCCAACCCCCCTGCCATGAGCAGGGATACCTCCCACTAAACCATGTCACCCAAGGTTCTGTCCAACCTGACCTTGAACATATTCCATCGGTCAACTCTATTTAAGTGCTAATACCAAGAATTACTGTTGAGGAGTAAGATGGAAGTGATGTAATATATGGTGACTAGGAGGTGGGGCCTATGGGTTGTATTCCTTGGACTTTGATTAGGTCCCTCTGCCTCCTTCTCCCCATCAGTAAATTGAAGATTGCTGTTATTCTCTATGTTAAGAAAACATTGTCATCAGTGTTTACAAAACACTTTTAAGTTCCTCATAAGAAACCATTAAGATGGTACAAGTTTACTGCTATCTGTTATAATAATAGGAAATAAAATGTTATAGGAGTTGAATAAAGCCCAACAAATTTGGAATAGATTATCCCAGAAGTAGCCCAAATCACAATCTTGCATTTCCTTCCTTTACACAGAACACAGCCTGGAGTTGGGTGCCTGCTATCCCCTCCTCCAGGCAAAGTTGCCCATTACTATTTCTTGTGTTTTATCAGAGGGGAAAACTAACTTCTATTTGTGCTCTGTGCTATGGTGTCACTGGGAAAGATGCTAATGTAACTTCATTCCTCATGGAAGAGAAGTTGGAGAGAAAAGCTGACACCTGTCTGGTCCATAGGGTCCTTTTTTCTTCACCCTTTTCCCTGCTGGTGTCAGATCAAAGATGCTCTGTGGCTGAGTCTTCATTTGCCACCAAAGCAACACTTAGCAATGCCCACTGAGCCGGATGAGTCCCTGGGGCCAGCTGAGAGGTTGGCCCATCCAGCTGCAGTTGGCATTCCTTGACGTGCAGATGTGTGAGAGTTACAGAGGCATGTTCAAGTGGCAGCATGCGTGTCTCCAGAGGCACAGGTACCAGTGACAGTGCGGCTGTCATGGGTTTGATTTTGTCTGTCTTGAAAGGATGTTGGGGAGGGAGGGTTTATGCCTACTTGTGAGCCTATCAGCAAGGGCTTCTGCCAGTGCCTCTGAGTGTGTCTGCATGTGTGAGTACCTCTTTGTTCATCAGTTATATTTGGGAGCGCATGAGGGTGGCTGAGCAAAACCATCTGGACTGGTATCCATTTCGCCTGTTTCGCTCAGTGACCATACTTAAGTGCGTGTCTGGGTGTGTTTGTGAACACTGCAGGAGATACAGAGGAGGAGGATGAGGTACCCATGCAGGTATGCATTGTGATACAGACGTGACAAGATGGGGGAGTGTGCATGGATACAAGGTGAGAACTGTCAGAGACAGGGAACTGGTGACTTGCAGGCTTCTGTGAAATAATGGAGTATTTCCCTGTGTAAGTTGCCCTCCTGTTGTAGCAGTACAGGTTTTCCCCAGAGTGAGCACTGCGACTGGCTTGAGGATTGATGGAAATTGTGTGTTTTTTTAATGGGAGAGATGACAGGAGGAGAAAAAAGGGAAAATACAGTGTCGTGCGTGGTATGATCCATGGAGATCTCCATCTAGGAAACACAGGACCCAGGTGCTTCAGGAAGTTGCACCGCTATGAAGAAGATTAGAGAAGCCCAAAGCCCATCTTGTTGCATTACTGGCCCTAGGAAATGTTGGTCAGGTCTGTGTGCACAGGACTGCTGGGTAGTGGTTCGGTGTTTATCATATATTCAGGAGAGCTGAGTACTTTATATCTTGCTCTTCTGAAAGGTTTCCAAATTCGGGTATGAATTCAGCAGGGGTTTGCAGCTTGGTTGTTTCCTGAGTACTGACACAGTAAGGGTAGAGAGATACAAAAGCATTCAGCCCCCAAGAATACTTGGAGACCTGTACAGTGGGTTCTCCTTTAGTCTTTCTTTTTTTTTTTTCTGAAGTAAAGCAGCTCAGGTTTAAATTAGGCGCATGGGGCCTTTCCTTACAGTCATCTTGCTTTTGGTGTCAAGAGGCTTCATATTTGTCATGGGCTCCTGCTCCCATCCTTTGGAATATCTGACAGCTTATACTCAAGTCTCCCTCTCACCTTCTCCTGCACTTCTCCCTTTTAACCCACCTCCTGCCTTTCTTCCTTTTCTCCCTTGCTTTCCTCTCCCTCGTCTCCAGCCACACTAAACCTCACAAGTTCATTTTCACCCTCAATCAATGTGTCTGAAGGCAGAGAACCAGTGGCTTAAATCCTGCAGTCCTTCAGGCAGAACTGCCCCAGGGCACTTCACCTGCACAAGGACTGGAGCGGTCAGCCCCTGCGACAGTCCTATACACACACACCCCCACAATGGGAGCAAGGATCAGTGGAAGGACGACATACATCTAGCCTGCACCTCAGTTGGGACTGGCATTCATCTCTGTCGCTGTGTCTGTCTCTCTGTCTCTGCCTGTCTGGTTCTCTCCGCTTCCATGCCCTTTGCTGCTCAGATTTTGGCCATCAGCTGCCACTGGACAAAAATCCTTGCAATTCCTAGAACTTGAGAGTTCATTTACTCAAACCTTCTGGAAGAGGCAGAAAACATCTCCATCCCTCTCCCCTTCTCTCTCTTTCTTTCTCAAGTGCCATCTGGGTAGCAGAGGCCTCCAAATTACGTAGCAAAGGGCTGGAGAAGCACAGTGGCTTCTTTTGACATCTTGTGTCGTCATAACCTTATTGCTGCCATCCTAGAAGTTGTGTATAGTCCTGAGCTATCCCTCGTGTGCGTGTATATGTCTGTATATATGACTTGTTTTCTTTTTGGAAAAAAGAATGATAAAACTGATGGGGGGAAGGGTGGATTTAATTTGCTTTTTCTAGTATCTGGTGGTGGTTTTATGGCAAGAATAATAATCCAAGTAATGCACGGCGGTGGCCCCAGCTTCTGTATGAGGGAAGCCACGTTGAAGCATGGTTGTGAGCTATAGCAGTGGCAGATGCTAGTGCTTTATTTTGCCTTTGGTGAACATCAGGAGAGCTGCCTTGAACTGTTCCCCAAATTAGGCTTAGATCAATTTGAATTTGATCACCTGCCATGCTTAATCAACAATTCTAGTGCATGTTCTTCACCTTCAGTGGTGAGAAAGAAATATGGTAAGTCTATCTGACCACAACCATGTTTGAACAGGGTTATTTTTGGTTTTATTTATGTATATTTTTTGTCATGAAGATGGGGCCTCTTCTTCTTTTTCTCTTTTTGCTTAAAAATGTGGGTATTCTGATTGCATTTCCAGAGTTCATAATGTGATTTGCTCTTTTAAAGAGGTGATTTTGGTAACTGCACAGCTTTTTCTGTAAGGAAATCTATATGAAATATGGGAAAACAGAAAAAAAGTATATATTTATGCAGAAAAGGGGATAGTAAATGCAAATTACTCCTTCTTCATCTTACCTGAGTATTTCAGCTGTAACTAATGACTAGCAATATTAGCACCAAAAAAGAAGAAAGCATCTAGTTCCCACTTTGAAAGACTGTCCATACTCCCTAGTTTCGAGGAAATACCTCAAGACTGTGATTTCCACAAAACAACTTGTTATACTTGGCTTCCAACATTATTCAAGGTGTATGGGATAATCAGAATGTATTTTAATGCAGGGGAGATTTAAAAGTAGCATAAAAGTAATTTTGCTTTACTGGATAAATTTAACCATGCACATGCTAGTTGATAAAAATACAAGAAACAGAAGATTAAGAATACAGAGCAAATTCGTAAAAGCTAATTGTAAAGGCAGCAAAAGCAAAGTTAGATAGCCCTATAGCTATAAGACTTAATGCAGAAGCCTGTCCGGAGTCCTTCTGAGTGAAAACATTTAGAGCTGTCTCTAAAATGATAGGGCACAGCATCTCACTGATTGTACTGAGGAGTGGATGGTGTTTTAAATTACTGCAGACTTTTAAATACCCAAAACTTTGGTAGGTTTTAAGGCTTTTAGAGAACAGTCCTGTTTCTTATTTGACAATAAGTTATTGTTACAATAATGATAATAGCTAATAGTAGGAATACAAAGTACCACAGGCCTTGTCCTGTGTTGTTTCTTGGGTAAAACAAGCATGTGATATAAATTTCTGTATAAAGAGCTCTTTAAAAAGCCGACAACCAGATTTTTTGACCAGTATTTATTTTTTCCTGTCATTTTTCTAACACGTAACTATCAAAGAAGAAAAAACAACCACTACATTATTCTGGCATCAACATTTGTGAAATAATATGGTTCTATTTCATTTTCCTTATAATTTCAACATTTTTTCACAAAGCTAATTAAAAAGCTCAAAAGAAAAAGTAATAAAAAGCATTAGAACTATCCCAAGCTGGCTGTATTTTCCATTGGCTTGCTAGCCAGGATCAATCATTCCTTTTGCCTAGCCAAAGCTTCTTTTCACTTTCCCTGAACTCTAATAGAGATTGTATCTTTATATGAATCCATAGAAAAATCCCTCACTGATTCCTTAGATCATCTCAGAACACAGTAATGTTAATCAATGATAGCTTTCTAAGCACAGTAAGTTAGATGGTCAAAAAGAAGTGCTCGTGTGAGTTCAAATCCAGCTAGTTCTGTCATTTAAGGCAATTCCTTGAAGCAGCGAAACATGTTCTCTGGCATTTAATTCTCCTTTCTCTAAGACCTACTTTGCTGAGAATACCCAAGGAATTTTCCAGTGTCACTGTTCTCCACCCACAGATTGCAGTAATAAAGGGTGCACAATCCCCGGTATTTCACTCATTCAGTTTTGCTTCTGTTCCTCATTCAAATTACAAGAGCTTCTAACACTGACCCTCCAAGACCTCATTGTATGCACCATCTCATACTATTATGCATATTTAGAGGTCTGCTAACTGATTCTAGATTGCACTGTCAGTTGCAGTGAAAGTAATGAAAGTGATGGAAGAAAGGAAGACATAGACAAGTATTTTACTCATTTTCCTCTTTAACTTTCTCTGTTTCCCCATCTTCTTATCCCCAGTGACTTTCTCCAAGTTTTGCTGAAATCTTGGATAGCAGAGATCATGTTTCCCGTTCCCAGGAGCACTAGAAGTAGTTTTCAGCAAGGCAGTTATTAGTTCCCCTCTACCTCTGGTATGGGTGATCTTTCCTGTTTGTCCCCAGCCAAGATGCCATCAGTCCAGGGAAAAGGCTGCTTCCCTTTTTGAAGGTTTTTGTGCCAGGCATTCAGCAGCAGTTCAGTATGGTGATGGGTACCATTCTGCAAACCCAAACTGCACAGACTAACCAGAATTTTTGAGGTTCCCACTCAGTAAAGACCTGTTTGTGGGGGTTTTGCTGGCAGGCAAGATACATGGCCTTTGAGCCAGATTTCTAATCAAAGGTAAACACACACAATCTAATTTTACCCTTTCAAATACAGTCAATGTAGCACCTTCATTTAGCTTCTGCCCTGCTCCCTCTGCCCTCATATGTACCAGCCAGGCAAACATAAGGGATTTTTCTATTTCTCACTAGACAACTGTTTTTAAAATGGTTGTGCTCTTACCTTCTCTCACTGGTCTGTTCTTTGTGGAGTCTGTCTGGCACGTGCCAACAAAATGACTTCTGCTTCATATACCTTCATAGATATCTGCTAAATGGGACCCATTCCCTGCTGCATCCAGACAACCTTGCTGTAGAGACTGGATTGCTGCTTATGGTTAGCTGATTGATGGCCAAAAATGTCCTGTCTCTAGTTGGTAGTAAAATTGTTGGAGAGTAATGAGACATTCCAACTGGTCACATCCCAGTCATTCTCTCAAAATCCACTTTTAAACAGAGATACCCGTCAGTGGTGCTGTCTGCTGAGCCTTATCTGAGTGACTGGGAGAAAATCTTTTTCATCCAAATCAAGTGACAGCTTTTCCTAATCTGAACAGACACTAAGGCAAAGATGCTTCTGCAGTAAAGAAATACTTGTTAATAGAAAGGAACTAAAACAAATTAATATTTAGGGCTAGGGGATTTGAGGTTCAGCTGTTTGCAGAGATGTGAACATAGTAAATCACACACAGTAAGCAGTACACATCATCCAAACTATCCCTACTATTTTGTTTTAACCAAAGAATTCATCAACTCAATAAGAATATATTTTTGGAGAGAGGTATAGAACAAAGAAACCCCCATTGCTCAATAGCTTTGTAACAGATATCTGCAGTTACATATGATCACCTCTAACTTGCTGTGATAATGCTGTAATTGGCATTCCAAACCCAGAATAGCTTATAGGCTTTATTGTATCTCATATTAACATACAGAAATTTAGTATGACTTTGTAGGCTGTTCTCTTCTTTGGAAATCTTCTGCATCAACATTAAATAACTTTCTAATTTAAAAGGCAATGAAAAGACACACACCCTGAAATTAAATAATAACTGCTACAAATCTCAAATTAAATAATCCATAACAAAATCTCTCTTTGGGCTTCTGGTATCTCTGGCTACCCTCCCTTCAGGAAATATTCATTACCCAAAATTAAACAGGGCCTGCTAATTCACCTGTATCTACTTTCTCCTGCAATGCACAGTCCTGTTGCATTTGAACACAGGTGGATTGGGTTTTCTCCTGTTTCTAATGGCATGTGCAGTTTCCTTCGTCACCTTCATCAAATCATAGGGTGGCTCATTCATCTTCACTCTGTCCCAGAGCCTTTGGGCTTGCCAAGGGAAGGATCCTAGCACCTGCATGCAGTCTTTGAGCTGGTAGACTGCCTGCCTTCCTCCCTGGAAAAACCTGCTCATGATCTAGTCTCCGTCTGGCTGCATTAGTTCCCAGAAGAGTTATCATACTGGGAAGTGGGTATTTTGCTGCAGACCACAAGCCTGCTTCTGACCTTAACACCACCAGTGCGATTCCCCATCAGTTATACAGGAGTTGCAAAAATGCTGCTGAAGCTTCCTTCTGGATTCTTGTGCTCCTGCCAACCACATCACAGTAAATCCTTCATACTGAGCTCCCAGCAGACCTCTTCATCAATGGAGTCCAAAGGTCTCCATCTTCCTTTCTGCCCTATGCAGGTGAGGCTGTCCAGAGAAGCCCCGGTAAAACTAATGCACAGAGGACACCAAGTTTCAATCTGTTATTTTACCTTCTTCCTTATCCTTTTCCTACACCATGAAATCCTATCAGCTAATTAATAAGTAATTAAGATAGCTGTACAAGCACTCAAATGCTCAGCGCACTGAAGACAAGAACAGCTGTAACAGAAGAAGGAGATGCTTCTAGTTTACTTAATTCCTCGAATCATCAGCCCCCAGGGAAGACAAAGCCAGTAGGTGTTACCCTCTCAATACTAATGGAGTGCTGCAAGGTGTTGGAGACAAGGAAAGCCTCTGCCTACCTGTGGCTCAGGAAATTCATCTTAGAGAAAAACTCTGCTGCCATTATGATTTCCAAGATAGGCTGTGAGATGTTGCAAGAAATGGAAAAATCAATACCTTATACAGCAAATATCATGTTTTTAAAGTAACCAAGACTGGAATGAATGCTTTAAACAGTCTCTTCTTTTTTATTTCAAGATCAAAATCAGCAGTATCGTCTTAATACACAAGAACCTTAGCAGAGCAGGTTGTGTCAGAGACCATCTATTTGAGCCTTCCAGAGCAGCGATGGTTTCACAACACTGCTATAGACAGGAAGTCAAGATAGTGGATTCATTTGGGTGTTTGGGATGGGAGAACCTGGATATGAAAAGAACTGCCATTTGGAATGAGTTGAAACCAGATACAGGCTGTGCTTTTTCTGGAAACCAGACACCGTCTGTCCCTCCCAGACAATGAAAAGAAAAAAAAAAGCCATAAAATAGTAAGGATCAGTGTAAGAGAGTACATAAATATTCCTAAAGAGGTGGAGGAAAAGAAGACTGCCCTTTCCAGCGCAGTGACAATTACATCGCTGGGTTTGGTGTTTAAAAGCCATATTAACTTCATCATAGGAAAGGCAGTAAGGCACACTGGACTACTTAGAGACAGCAATGAAGAAAGCATTGGAATGGACTGTAATAGAGCTGAGCTGGAGACCTGGGAACTCTAAACTTTCACACTTGCGCTCTCTTTGTGTTGCTCAGTGGTCTGGTCTGTTACCAGGGTCATCCTTCTTAGTCTGCTTTTGGCTGGAACAGCCTGATTAGCTCCTCTGGAAGCCCTTGCCTTATGGATCAAGAATTGGTCAAGTGAAAATGCAAGTTGAATGAAGAAAGTCCACTTTGTCACATATGGCTTCTGGCAAAATCAGCAAAACCTCTCATCCACTGATAAACAAGAAAATCCCTAAAATCTCTCCACCTGTCAAACAAAAGTTCCTGCACACAAGTAGCATTTCAGTGTTCATTTTCATAGCTTGATTTATCTTCAGAGCCTTCCTATGCAGATGTTCTAGGGCTTTTTTTGGCTATCTGTCCTACAAAACACAAATAATAAAACACAGGCAAGCTGCCTCTGCCTCCCACAGTTAGACAGGTATTTGTACCGGAAGATAGGGTTTAATATGTATTTGCTTTTCCGGAGCCCCCAAGAATTGATGACTGCAAGACTTTAACTTATCATTTACCCAGAGTTAATGAGAAGGATTATTAAAACATCCTGAAAATTAAGAATAATTTACATAGATATACTTTACCAATTCTTCTGCTTTTCTGAAAGTCAGGGAAAAAATAGAGCTTTCAGCTGTGTAAAAAGTGACTCTTTCATTAATTGTCCAGTAATTATCAAGTTAGAGTAATCTGCATAACCAAATTAAAGCAATTGGTTTGCCTTATATTTACCTTAAGCACTTGGAACTGTGCGATAACTGTCTGACAATTTCATGGAGATATATATATATATTAAATTAATTAATAAGCTATTTAAATTGGTATGATTTGCATATTTGAAGCTAATTAGAAAAGCAAGCCCTAGAATTTCAAAATCTTAGAATATAGGAAATGGAGGCAAAAAACGATAGCTGCAGGACCCATTTGCTTTAAAAGTTACCTTGATCTTATTAAATGTATTTAAAATAGGCTTTTTTGCATACAGTTATGCTTATATTTCCTCCAAGATCTGAGATCATGTGGAATCTGTGTGAAGTATAAATGCCTGTATATTGCATTTGTATGAGCTGACACTTGATTAGCGTTGATCCACATGAGTTAGTGCAGGCAGAAACGTAATGGCAAACTCCATTGCAGCTGTCACCTTTTTT
Organism: Psilopsiagon aurifrons; assembly: GCA_025447955.1. Classification (NCBI taxonomy): domain Eukaryota; kingdom Metazoa; phylum Chordata; class Aves; order Psittaciformes; family Psittacidae; genus Psilopsiagon; species Psilopsiagon aurifrons. Next base: position 37,702 of record JAOEHY010005334.1, on the reverse strand, counting down.
ATAACTCCCTGTATTACACCAAATAAAATTCTAATTCTCTAGTCCAAGAGATTTCAGTCTCGTAGAATCATAGAATAGCCAGGGTTGGAAAGGACATTAAGGTCATCTACTTCCATCTGAGGATTAATATATTACATTGCAGTGAAACAAGTCAGGGCTTTTTCCAGGAAAATCACCAAGGTGTTCACCATTTGCCCCAGTAAAAGCAGCATCATACACCTTGATTCCATGTTTTCCTGTAAGATGGCACTCGTTTCTAATAGGCATTAAAATCAAACCTCAGTTTATGAAAATAGTCAAAAAAGCCTCCGGTGCTTAGAGATATAGGAAGGCTTGGTTTTTTGTTTCAGAAAAGCCCCGGTAACATTTTTTTCTGGTTTAGGGTACAATAAAATTTTAAAATAGAAAAAAATTCAGGACGATTTCATTCCAACAGAAATAATTGAGAAAAGTGAGGCTTTTGCTTAAGTAAAGCAAAACCAGTTTAATCTGGGATTTATTTTTCTATAGTTATATAATGTTTCTAATGGAACTGAAAAGTCAAATTGAAATGTGTGAGGAAAAAATGTGAGATTTCTATCTCAGATTTCAGAAATGCTTTTTTCAAAATTGACATGTCCCCACAGAACATTTCACTTTCAGCATCAGCATTTTTCTAACAGAAAACATTTTTATAGGAAAAAAAAAAAAAAAAGAAATCTGGCTAGTTTTGTTCAAAATATTCCCAGCAATTCTCAAAGAACTGTACACTTAATGAAAGAATGCAGAGTTTGAGCAACTTTGCTGGGTATTATTGTTATTGTTATCCTACTAATAGTTTGATCTGCAATCCAGCAGTATTCCCTGTCAGAGAAATAGCAGATACATTTCTGCCTGGTTTTATAACTTCACAGACTTTGGTGGCAGGTGGATGATCTCTAGAGTTCTTGTGATTAAAGCCACACACAGCGGTGGCAGGCAGATGAGTCGGGAAGGGGTTGTGGTAACTCCCAAGTGCAATGCCAGCAACCAGGTTGATTTGAAACCCTGACTTCTTCTAGCTCCCCACAAAGACTTGTGCTAGCCTCTTGAGGTCACTTTAGACTTTTGACAGGACAGAGACATGTCTTCTCTTTTATCATGTCTCCATGGCACTGATGAATTCTTTAATCTCTTTTTCTCCTATACTGTGGTAAATTCTTGTTCTTGAAGCTCGGGTCCTTACAGATCCCATCCCACTATGATCGACATGTGTGAAAGAAAAATCTCCAGAACAGTGATGTTGTTGGCTTGCTGCTGCCCTATTTGTGCACTCTACATCCAGGAGTGGGCAAGCAGCTGAAACAGCCCTTCAATTCTTTCTCACTCCCTGTAGCAACAAAATCAAATCACTGTTGCCCATCAGGTATCACTCAATGGAACTGCTTTTAATCCCCTTCAAAATCTTATCTGTGTTTGTACAATGAGTTCATTTTCCCAGTGTGTCTCTTTTCACCCTTCATTTTGTGTCCAAGAAGGTCACAGATGCAGTACGGTCAATGTAGGCAGGACTTTTGGGTGACCTCAAGATACAAAGATCTTGAGCTAGAAAAGACTGGTATTCTAGAACCGCAAAGGAGCTACACAGCCCTGCAGCCTGCTCTGGCGAACTCTACAGTGCAGATTGCCAGAAGCACCCTTCCTGCAATGAGTAGAAAAAGACAAAAAGGCAACATGTGTCATCCCTTTCCTCAGGGAAGAAGGCTAACAGACCAGTGGACAAGTTTCCAGCAGATATGGAATACTCATAGGTAGCTTCATTCTCCAAATGTCAACAGCTATCAAGGAAACATCTTAGCAGACATCCATCAACAACAACCAAGTACTGCAGGTGGTCTCCAAAGAGCTTCATCCACAAGCCATATTTTCCTTAGTGGAGATATACTATTATGGATTGTTTGTCACAAAAGGTGACATAAGCATCTGACAATTTGTTCTGTTGAGAAATACGAAGATACTCTGTCATATTATGGTGCCAAAGTCTCAGAGATTTCCTCATATCTTTTCAAGCCTAGGGCTAACAGGCAAAATTAGAAGGCTGCCATTGTACCACTGCATTGACTAAGACAAGCCTGACTTACAAAGCAATAACAACACTGAGCATTTGGCTGCTTAAATATTGCCTGGATCAAGCCAGGCCAAAGTTCGCCTCAACGCAAAGGTTGAAATCTCTCTTGTAAAAGGAGATTCCTCCCATTGAATGGAAGAAACCTTGCTGGGAGGTAAAAAAGTTATCAGCAAGGAGGTTTTACTTCTCAGTCATCAGACAAAAAATGTTTGGACTTCCTAGAAAAGACTGAAGGAGCTGAACTCATCATCTTCAGTGTGTCTTCTGGTGTAAAAAAAATTACTACCATCACAGCACTGGTAATGGGAATGCCACCTGCCCATACCATCATCTCAGTGTCTCATTTAAGTATCTCTCTAATGAATAAACCTGTCTTCTTTCCCAGAGACTTCCTTATCTGGGATCCTGAATTCACGACGGGCATAAACATTCACTTTTGTGCCTGTGGGGACTTCAAGGACGCACACAGATTAGCAGCAACTAAAGCAATGTGTCTGTTTAAAATGTTGGTGCTCTGGTACACATTTAACATAGTTAAATGAGAAAATATGCAGGCAACAATATTCCAGGGAGCTTTTCAGGCATGCTTAAGGGTTCCCTCAGTTTTTATCCTACTGAATCTTTACTTTGGCTTCTAGAATTGGCTTTTCTGTTTCTTGACCTCTTCTGCTCCTTAGCATCTCTGCTACCTGTTTAAATATGGTTGCATCAAGAGAAAATAAATAAATTGCCCAAGCAGTTTCATTGCCCTTGTTCCCATTTAGTGTCTTTGCACAGAAGCATCCTGCCTCAGACATTTCTCTTCCCACATTGGGCAAGCTTCATTCTACATCACTTCATATATCCCCGGACTTGTTTGCGATTTATGCTTCGAGCCCATCTTCTCTATGATGGAAATTGCACAGAGCAGCATCTCCTGCCTGATCTCACTGTTACTCTTGTTGCCATTTCTTATTCAGTTATATGCATGCTACTTGTGCCCCAAACGACAAGAGAAGGGTAGAATACTTGAAGTTCCTTTGCAGACTATACCACATGCAGAAGAGACGGCTGCAGGTAAAACAGGGTAGAGCCAAGGCCTCCTTCTTTTAAGGGGCATAGCTTCTCCAAATGGTCTTTCAAAGGCATCAAACAGGTGACTATTTGCTTTTACATATTGTTCTGAGGTCTGTAGAAATTAAATCCTGACACTGGCTTTAATTCCAAGTACCTATCACCATGCCTCCATCCCTGTGAACTGGTGCGACAACTACATTCTCAGGTGCTGAGTGCTTGTCCTTGTCCTAGAATTGGCATACCCACATCACTTGCAAGGTTGAAGATTCTTAGAAAATCTAGGAATAACTCTCGGCTCTATAGTTCAGAACGGCCACACTGCAATGTCACAGTAACAGGTTCTCAGATATCTGTGCTCAGGTCCATATAGTGACCTTTTGGCACAAGTGGAAAATGGTAGGATTTGGCTCCTCTAATGAAACCTCTGTGGACATCAGAAAATGTATTCAGCAACCCACAGCTGGAGGTTGATTTCCCCCTCATATACTCATGCACAAAATACAGTACACGCAAGCATATCAGGAACCTCAGCCCACAGTGCTACAGTTCGAACAGTTGCCACTTACCAGCATTAATAAAAACTTCCCCATGCTGCTTTTTAGCCTTTACTGTAGGTAATGATATAATGTGCTATTTGACCCCATTTTAAAACACAAGGCAGGTAGTTCAGGGAATGAGAGAGGAGTAAATCAACCTCTACTTCACTTTCTTTGAAGTGCTAAAGATGCTCAGAACATTTGGTTTCTAGTTTTTCAAGTTGATGCCAAGTCCTTCCAGTTGAGCATCCCATATCGATAGTGGCTTCTATAGTCATATCTTTTTATACAGATATTTTTACTCTGTTATGTTACTGTTACCTGCACTTTCTGATCAAATACTAGCAATATCAAAATGACAATCAAGGTATACTGTTCCGCAGTAACTTACATGGCTTCTTCAGCCACTCAGTCACAGATACACCTGCACTGTCAGCCAGAAAGGATGGATAATCATGAAAGGTGCTGAAAGCTTTTGAGCTTCCTTCAGTGAGTTTGAGGGGGCTTTGTACCCTCTATCAGGAATGCAGCAACTAGCAGAATAAAGGTCCTTCTATCGTTAGAAACGATTATTTGCAAAATTAGAAAGAGAAGGGGGATGGGACAGAGAAACTGCTGGAAAGGAGATGTTTGCCCAGCAACACAAAATCAAAATCTATGCCTGGTCTGTAAGAAATGTCTCTGTGGGCATCGCTCCTTCATTTGGTGTTCAAGTCAAGTTTTGCCTGTATGGGATCTGAAAACACAAGAGCAAACACATGAAAGAGGAGGATAAAAGCAATGAAATCTGACACTACCAAACCAATGTGTTAACCCAAAAGACGATTACATGATTAGGCGTACCTTGGGTTTTCAATTGTTCTCATTTGCCTGTATCACCAAATAGGCTGTGCATCCAAACTGGTTTTTATTTAGGTAATATAATGCCTCTTTTGGTTACTGCACTGTCCTTGGAGAGCAGGAGCACACTGCAGGAGCCCTCTGTGGCACTAGAGCTAAATTCTGCCATTGCAGAAGAACAAATGCATCAGTTTTGGCTTTGCTAATGTAATCACAGGAAGTAATGACAGACAGGTTTGGCATATGGTAGAGGTTAGGCCTGAAGGATTATGTTACTATTGAAATGAAGGACTCCCGATAAAGCCGATTTTATTTAATTTTCAATCCTGCTTCTTACACCTGAGGGTATTTGCAGCCTTGGTGGTTTTTAGAATTGCTCTCAGTATTGGCCATGGCCCCAGACGTTAATCAAGGAACATCAGGTTGAGTATTTGCAGCAACTAGACTCTCCCAGGCATGACCAGGGCCTAGCTCAGCTCAGCTTGGCTTTAAGGGAAACATCCGCTGGGTCCCTGGAGCTTTGCTGTGAGGTGGGTGAAGGTACAGAAAGATAACCAGTTTTACCAGCCCCCTTTCCACAGCTGGTGGTGGGTGTTGTAGGGTTGCCAATTGCTGATTAGACTGTCCCAACCCAGAACTACATGTTAAAGGAATGGGGATATATAAATAGCATTGCTTTAGCACTGGGATATTATGGGCTTATAAATCAGACTGATGCACTAGAAGCTGGCTGGTCCCTGTGCAGACATGGCCTGGATCTGAGCTGGGGAGCTAAATCAGCCCTTGTATTGAACTTGATGGTAGTGATACAAGAAACATTTAAACGCTATCAGTACCTCCACTGCCTGGATACCAGGATGTCTAGCACACAAGAGATACTAGATGCAATTCACATGTGGTGGCAGTGGATACAGCTTCCGTCAAATCCAATGGGAGTTGTAGCCACTTCTTCCGTGGCCAGCTTTGATCCTAGGGAATTAGTCCAGCCTCTTGTGCATTTCTTTCAGACTCCCTTTTGCCCTCTTCTACCATTTTGTTGGTCCTGTGTTAGCCAAGACCTAGTTTACTAGGGCTCTTGATTGGAGATTTATTACAGCTGATTTCTGTCTGCCTTTCTTTAAAGCCAGCTGAACATACCCAATGCTCTTCCTCTATGGTAAGACCGAAAATACAGACCACCCTCCCAGCTTCTGTGACACTCTTTCTAACACGCTCCTTTATTCTATTCTCCGTGATCACGAGTTCTCTCTCCAAGCCCAGCCTAGTTATTTGTGCATGAAGCTGCCATGTCGTGTATTGGTGTGAGTCTGGTGTTCACATGAGCTGTGAATATGCTGCACATGTGTATTTCTTGTGCATCCTGAGCTTTCCTTTGGTCAAGTTAACTGTCGTTCTGCCTTCTAATGAATCACCAAGAGAGAACTAGACCTGGTAAGATTTCTTGTTAGCAATAACCTGTGTCACTATCAATGTGACACTGAATGAGTTTGCAATGAGACTTCATGTCCAGGCCTCCAAAATAGAAAGGACTGGGACTTTGAAGTTCCTCTGCAATGAGGTGGCTCACTGTAACACTGCAGTTCGTACTTTGCATAAAAGGAGTCGTGCAGTGGTGCATACAAACTCAGCTGCCTTGGTGTACAAGACAGTTCCCCCACCACCCCAGCAGAGCTGCAATAACTCCAGTCTCTTGATTGATTGCCACTTTGCAGAACCTCCCTCTTCTGGCAAAGCTAAGCCTTCAGAAAGCTGGATGAAAGTCAGGAGAAAGCAAGCAAGGCTACTCAAGCACCAGCTAATCTGTAGCCACCTAGTCTTAAAATGACTGTAATCTCCTGAGGCATCACTGAATGTTTTTGCCTGAGTGGTTTGATGCCAGTAAGTTGCAGATTTGCGTCAGGGAGGAATTTGTTCTATTTTATTCGCTCTTTGGCCTTTGCCTGCTCCAGGACCCTAGGAAGACAGGGATAATTTTCTGCCTACAGTAGCTGCCTCTTTCAGCAAGCAAAGATGAAGGAATGCTGAAACCTCTGTCCAGGCCCACAGCCCAAAGTGCTGCCATTCAAAGGGCCAAGCTGATAAGAGCAGCAGCATGTAGAGTAAGAAAATACTTTTTTGGGGATTTTCAGGTCACAACCACAGCAGTGCAGCTGTCCACACAACTTTGAAATTTGGATCTCAACTCTTTTTTAGGTGGCATTGGAATTTAGTGGAAGGGAGGCCATTGGACTTATGTAGGACTGGGAGAGTTGTGTGACCTTATAATTAGCCCTCTGGGACTGCAGTGCTGAGAGAATTGAATGCTATGACTTTTGATTTCCTGGAGGCCCCATTCCCTCCTTCACCTCAGAATAATTTCCTCCAATTCACTGAAGCCCCCAGCCTGGTGTCCAAGTCAGAAAATGAGAGTGATGTGAGAGGTAGGAAGCAGTCAGGCTTTTCCTTGACACAGCCTGTTCCCCTGATCTTTTTCACCCAGTTACTGCATAGGCAGCAGACAGGCAGTGAGCATCAGCATTTACTGCAGACTGAAGGAAGCTACCCAAAACATCCACCAGTGATTCACAGCACAGGTAGACAAACAGCAGCTGGGGTGTAATCCTGAACTGACTGCACATAGTGCAAGCGGAGTTCACACACACTGGCAAGCAGCTACTGCCCCTGTGTACCCCCATGGCTGCTGGGGCTGACAGAGCTGAGCACTAGTCTGCTCATTGTGGGCTGGAAACAGGAGCACATGCAGCGCAAAGGTACACGTCCTCATCTGGTCATTTAGTCTGGTCCAGGCAATTCTAAGCTTTGGGTTTTATCAGGAGTGGACAGGCAAGCAGCTGCTGTTTTCACTGTCTGGTGACAGGAAATCCCAAGGGTCTGTTCTCTCTTGGTTTACACAGTGGTGAGTAGTTAACAGCGGGGGTGATCTGCACTGTTTCTTCCTCCTAAATGTTGCTCTTTCAGTGGAGTTTAGACTCAAAACCGTGGCTTTTGCAGCCTGGTGGAGACAGAGAGGGGGTTTCTGTGCACTTTGCTCCATGGCAGGTCAAGTGGCAGGGTGACATTGTTATCTCCCCCTGTGACACGAGGTCACATTCCCACAGTGCTGCTACTGGAAACCACTGGCTCCACAGGCTTCACACAGTATTTTAGGGGGTTAATGAACTGGGAAACACAGCATTTTCTGTGCCTTGCTCCACTTGAGCTGGGAAGCCTCCTCACTGAGCCCCAGGTGAGCATGCCGCCATGGCAGCACTCAGATAGATGTTGCCTTCACACACGTGGAGGCTGAGGAACGTCAGAGCTGGTTGCAAGCCCAAGGGAAAATGCGTAGGGACAAAGCAGATGCTGGGAGGAAAAACAGGCCAGAGGAAAGACTATTTTAAAATACTGCTCCTTGAACAGTAGCAGTGAAGCCAAAACAAAATGTCTTTAGAAAAACAAAAGTCAGTGCGCAGACTGTGGGAAATACAAAGGGGTCATGAGAAATGCAAAAGGCCCAAACGCACAGCAGCAGAGCAAGCAACCATGGTCCAGCTCCCTGAATCATGGCCACAGCAGCAGCACAGGGATAGCAAAGCTGCCAGTGGTGCCAACAGCTGGTCAGGGGGCAGCTCATGCTGTGCCCCCATGGGGTTTTGCACCCCAGAGCAGACCTGGGACCTGTTTTCCCCTACAGCAAGCAGCATGTGGCTGATGTGAAGCATCAGATTCTCCAGTACTGCTGGCTGGGGTGTTTGCTGGGTAAAACACCTGAGACAGGTCAAAAGAGAAAGTATCTTTCTCCTCCAGTACAGCATCAAAGGAGAATTGCATCTTTCCAATGTGAGGAGAAAATGTAATAGAGGATTTTATAGCGTAACATATCCTTAATCCCCAAAAGTCCAGGCAATATGAAGGGAGAGGCTGATGGCCTCAACAGCCCCCATAGAGTAGCTCACCACCCTGAGAGAGAGGGCAGGCTTTGGCCAGCCTCAGCCCATCCCTGGGGTGCTGGAGCAGTGCAAGCCCGGGGAGCGGTACCAGGACAAGGAACAGTGCAGTGAGCTCTTGGCGTAGCATCCTCTGTGGCCCAGGGCCCCTATTCCTCCAGTGCTGTTGTAACTCCTGCCTCTGTGCCAATGGCTTCCAGAACGCAGAGGAAAACTCTCGCATCTCAATCACCTTCTTCCGACTCTTCCGCGTGATGCGTCTTGTGAAGCTCCTGAGCCGAGGGGAGGGCATCCGGACGCTGCTTTGGACCTTCATCAAATCCTTCCAGGTATTCTTCCACTTATCTCTGAGTAAGACCTAATTCCTTTTTATTTCCCCTTGGTGACCTCTTAGAGAGGGATTTCACCCAAGTCTAAGCTCCAAGGCAGCTGGTCAGAGCTGTGTGCACCAGTGACAGGTTGCATGAATGACAGTCAAGTAAATGGGGCTTGCAGGGAATGACTGCCTAGTATGAATTTCATCTTTAAAGCATGAGTAATTACTTGAGACCTTCCTGAACAGCCTTGGTAGTTCAGTTCAACTCAATCACCACCTGCCTGCAACCCTTTAATCGCCTCTTTTTTTTTTCTATTTCAGCTGTATTTTATATTTGTTGTTTTAAGTGAATGTTTTAAGTGTGGTTTTAAGTGAATGTTTTAAATTTATGGGGAAGGCCTGGGTCTCCCTCAGGTGTTACTTAAGCATTGTTTTGATGATTTCCAGGGAGTATTAGACATGTGTGCCCCCCACGCTTTCAGCCAGAAGAATTTCACCTTTTTGGCCCTACACCTTTGGCCCTGGTAATGATGCAAAGTTATTAAATTGCTGCTTTTGCCCTGGAGGCAGATTGCATTTCAGTGGTAGGTAAAGTATGAGAGTAGATAGGAGAAGGCAAAGGAAACCAGACTGGATAAGAATCATCACTTCTAGGGGAACACAAACACCAAGAGATAGCCATTTGCTACAAAAACTGCTTCCAAACCAACCCCTAACCTAGCCATGTATAGAGAAATGGTAGTTAGAGATTAAGCATAGCATATTCTTTCATTTTACAAGTACTTGACCTGGATTTACTGGGCCAGCACTACCTGGATGTTAGCTGGGGCAGATCCGAAGGAAGCATCAGGGAAAGATAGCATAGGAATGCAAATGGTGGTCAAAATAGGAGAGAAGATGCAGGACACACCCCTGGATAAAAGCATGAAAGAGTAATGTACAGCATGTAAGTCTGAAACAGCAACTATATATCACTCAGACAGAGCCTTTATATAAACGGTTGATAGCATTTGTACTGACTCAAATGGGAAAGTAGCTGATCCACATTTTAGAACTTAAACCTCACCAGCTGCAACACAAGCTGGGACCAAAGCATGCAGTGCTGTGGATCCGCAAGACTTCTGTCTCTGTCAGCAGTAGTACGTGTACACCAGGGATCAATCTGGACCTTTTCCACTGCAGCTCTAAGGTGGTCTTGGTAGCCAGACAACAAGACTCATGCAGAGGACTCTCATTTTTTGCACACTCCTTGGCTGTCAGAGGATCTAATATTGCACAGCATTATTCTGATATATCCATACCGCAAACTACTTTTTCCATTGCTTACACGGTTGCTAACTTCCAGGTTGTTATTTAAGCAGCTCCAGTGGGAACCGTTTTGTCTGCATGCATAGGAATGATATTCCCTTGGCACAGCTCAACCATCCCTGATGCAGGAGACAGAGTCACACTTTCCAGTTCCTGCTTCTCCTCCCCTTGCCCCTGTGCCCCTCCAACCTCTTTAGCAATAGCTCACTCTTTTTCTGAGCTCAGCTTGCCACAGCCCTTGGTTGGAGAGGATGAGATGGATGGGAAAGGGAGTTCCTGGTACTTCCCTCCAGTGACCTCCAGACCTCTTTGATTGCAGAGTCACTCTTAGGCAGGGTAGTAGGGTATGGGAGAAAGTATCAAGGGAGGCATCTTCCACAGCAGGGAGGGGGGAAGACTAAGCACTGCAAGCAAGTGCCTTTTCCATTGGAAGCTTTTAGTTGTTTATAACATGGTATTCTCTGCCCAGAGCTCCTCCTCTTGCAACTACTGGGAGGCTCCTTTGGTAGCTATGAATAGTCACTCAGCAGAGCTCTTTACTCAGCCACTCCCACTGTCAAAATCTGGGATCCCTGCAGACTCTCTCTGGCACCAGCTCTTCTGTGTCCCCACATGCTTCCAGGAAGCATCTGCTCACAAAGGGCAGCCTAATAAGCAATGAACTTATGCTGAAGTTCACAATCCCATTGTAGCTACCACGTGCCCCATGAATGGCACACGGCCCTTACAAGCTGGGGCACCGGTCAGAGGAGCGGGTGCTGGGAAAATGCTCAGTGGGGTTTCCGCTTGCAGAGATAGCGACAGGGCTCACGCAGGAGGATGGGAGGAGTAGGAAGTAAGACGGGTGCTGAGGGCAAGGCAAGGCCGTGGGAATCACAAGGACAAAGTGGCAGCCAAGGAAGGATGGAGGCAGAGGAGGACAGAGCAAGGAGAGTGGAATATGGGAGGTGCAGAGCTGAAGGAGCTGTGGGGAATAAGGAGTAGAGATGAGTAAGTAGGAAGGTGCATCAGTGGAGAGCGGTAGGCAGAGCAGAAGAACATGGAAAGAAAATGGAGGCCCAGAGGGCCAGGAGAGGACACTTTTCCCATCCCTGTTTGAAAGATAGGCTAACTGGTAAGGTTATGCACCCTCTGTCCTGTCTGGACCACAGAATGTTTGGAGCCCAATTCTGAACTGATGTATCTCCACTGCATTGTGGGGGTAACCACACAGATTTCTCTGACCCCATAAAACACAGAAGAATCTGCTCTTGAGCCTCGATGTGACATTCTTCCATGAGCTGATTTTTTGCCATTTTAATATTCAGCTCTCTTTGAGATTATTTTCGCAGATTTTAGGCAAATCTCCATAATGGACAGTGAAAAATTTGCCTTGATTTAGCCCTGTTGAATTTAGGCATAAACTTAAAATGTGTGAATAATCTTATATTTTAAAAATAATAATGTTGTAGGCTTTTTATACTTCGTGAAATGGGGTGTTGAAAATTCTGATCAGGGACTTTACTCACATTTTAAGGATGAATGTGTCTGCCCATTGCCTCTGAAGTAAAGTCTGGAAATCTCTGGTCTGAACACTATATATTTCAAAAGCAACAGAGTAGAAAATTCCTCCTCAAAAGCCTAAGCCTGTGAGGTCTCAAGCTGTGCCCTTGATTCCTGCTAGTGGCAGAGGAAACAGATAGCACTCAACACTTCGCTAGTTGTGCTGGCCACTTCCTAATGAGACAGCTGGGCATATCAGGGCTCTGCATTTCCTCTTCAGCACCTGATCACAGACACTTAGTGCATTGCAAGCAGCATCAGAGACACCTAACACTGAACAGGGAACAAAGTTGTTGCTGCTTTAGGTGCTTAGGATGGTACCGGCCATTGTAGTGGAAGCCTTGAATTTGGATCTTGGCAGCTGTTGCGTTGTTTGTTTCACCCGACTATATCCGTTAAAAAACACGCTGCCATTAGTGCCAGAATAATACGGGTTGTGAGAGTTTTCCCCTATAGGAAAGCAGCTGTAGACACTGGGTTTTCCCCTCTTTCCTTACTCTATCAAGGGCAGGACTGACTTGAAGGTAGCAGGGCGGCACCGTGACGAGTGGGAGCAGTCAGAGCCTGCCTGGCAGGGAAGAGCAAGCAAATGTGGGCTTGGGGAGGCATCTAGTGGCCACTTGGTCAAATTACAGCTTCTTCTCAGTTTCCCGAAGCCAGGAGGAGCACGGACCAGGCTCCAGTGTGCTGGGTTCGGTGGAGACACAGTGTTCTCTCTCTTTTCCTTTCTCTTCCTTTCTTTTTTTTTTTCATTTCTAGGCTCTCCCCTATGTGGCTCTTTTAATAGTGATGTTGTTCTTCATCTACGCCGTAATCGGGATGCAGGTAAGTGATGCTAAAGAGCTAAACTGCGTCTATCATCTCCTGCTAAAAAGAGGTTTGGGAACTGACTTATAAAGTAACTAGGTCAATGTGTGGTTGTAGGGGCTTGCAAGGATGTTTTCACCCAGTAAGGTAAGATGGCAGCTAACCTTGGTCGGAAACCATTGCCTTCCTGTGCACTTCCAACAGGAGCAGAGCACGCTCCATTTCGTGGAAAAAAAGAAAGACCCATTTAATGGTAGAATGCAATATGCAAACAGTAAAAGGACCATGACTGCCCTCCACAGTCTCAAAGGACTACACAGCAGTGGTGGCAAAGGCAATTTACTGCTCGTTGGTTCAAAATAGTTGTTTCAGTGGGCTTATGGCCATGCTGCACTGAACAAACCGAGATTTTCTCTTGCATCATTTTCTCACTGTCATAGCTTCCACTGAGTTGTAAAGAGCAGCTTTTGATTTACACCCATGAAGGTAAACAGAGGATCAGACCAAACAAACTGTCACTGTGTTTGTGCCAGTTCTTCAGGAAGCTGCATCAATACAATACCTTAATTGACTTCACAAAAAGAACTTGGAGAATTCACCTGTGAAAGGAACTATGGTTGCACACAGACCATTGAAGAAAGCATGTTCTACAGGCACAGCCTGTGACAGCACCAGCCTCATTTGCTGCGCTACTTTTCAAACTTAGCTTCACTTTCCACTTCAGTGTTAATCAAAGGTCTCGGACAAGTCAGCCATCTGGGGCCAGAGACCAAAGCACAGAAAGGCATGGCATAATCACTTCCAGAGGTCTTCCAACATGACAGGCTTCTTGGTTTCACAATGCCTTCAGAACTCGTAACAGAATTTATCTGCCCCTGTGACCTTGCTTTAATTTGTTTCCTGTTATTTAATTACGTATTTTCATAGACTCCATTACCTTGACCCAGTTTGAAAAATAAAACTAGTCTTTTCTTGAATTATCACAGGTTACCTCAATTGCCCCTAGTCATTACAGCCGTCATGTAGTCTACCAGGTTCCTACTGCAAACTTGCCGATTTTGCTTTCAATACCTAACTAGCTCAAATGGCCAAGATCATACATGATTACCTGTGCTATACAGGAAATCACCTGAGAGTATCACACTAGTGTTATGCAGCTACACGAAACATTAAAAATAGATACCAGGCACCCATGCAGATAGGGTCTACAATGATGGGGGTACTCCCAGGGCTAGACATTTTATTCTGTAATTCGATTTCCTTTTCCGTCAGCTAGTTCTGAATTGGCTATTTAATGCCTGGCTTATGTTCAAGCCCCTGTTTAAATCATCTCAGCAGCCTAGGATAGTACATCTGTCTTTCACATTGATCTAGATTATTAGATTGCTTCCTGCCCTCCTGTCTTCCAATGAGAAAACCACTTTTCTCATCTTCCCTCTTTGCTTAGAGCCCACAGACCTGTTATCATCACTTTTTTGTCCAAATGGCATCTCTGACATTCTGTGTGCTGCTCTTTTGAACCTGATGACACATACAGTTTCCTCACATATAGGACACTTAGGAAGGAAAATCCTTCCTCACTCCATTAAGCAGCTGCCTTGGAAGACTAGATGTACCAGCTCTGATGAAAATATAAGGATTTCCAGCATAAAGGAGACCTACCACTTTATCTCAGCTGCTGCCCTGACTTGGAGAATTAACAACTTTCAAGCTTTGCTACCTAATGTGCTCAAGTGGAAAAACCCAAATTGATGCTGATGGATGAAGCTACTCACATCACGGCCCAGGAGGCACAGACTGGGGAGGCCATGGGAGAGGAACTTCTACCTACAGCTTCTCATAGGTGCCTAATGCAAAGAACTTGTAGCAGCTGCCACCAGTGCCTTGTGTATGGGGGAAGCTGCAGGGTCAAAAGGAAAATCGGATCTCTAGCATGGGAAGTTCCCTTGCCTACACTTGCCTGAAATGAAAAACATGGGCTGCCTCAGTTCAAAACAGCCTCTGAGCATTTAAACTGTCCTCCTGCTCCTCCTTGATGCAGCTGGGGCAGGGAAAGGCCCACACATCCATGAGGAGCGCCTACAGAAAACATGCCATGTACGAACCCTCCCTCCCATCTGCAGTGGCCCTCCTCACCATTGTCCCTGCTTCTCTCTACGTCATTGTTTCTCTTGGGGTGTAAATTATCAGTGTCATTTGCTGGAAAAGGAGCTCTGTGTTCTCTCAGAGCTGCTCTGTTCCTGCTGCTTGTTTTGGCTACAAGATTACAGCTCTCAGTCCTTGAGATCTCTGTCACATTGCTATTGATGGGGAATAAACAGTCCTGACTATGCCATGCAGAGACCTTTCTGCCAAGCAGGGCTTGTTAAACTCTCAGCCCTGGTGTCCAAAAGTATCAAAGCTATATAACACTTCTCCAAAGAAGCCTGAAACTGTCCTGCTCTGGGAACTTCACACCCGGGGGCAGGCTCCTAAAAAGGTTTGCTCGTGGCAGCAGACTTCGTGCTGCGTCTGGATCAGTTGGTGCAGCTGGTGCAGGTTGGTTGGGCATGGAAGGAAGCCATAATCCATCTTTGCCTGGGCAAATCTAGGTACCATCTTCACACTGCTGCATTTTGGGGAAGAGGCGGTGATGTGGAACAAGGGAGGCTACTAGAAGAGCAGGCAGGGTGATCTCCAGATCCAAGGCAATGTATGTTACACTGTTTTGGGGAGATGCAAGGCACCCTACAGAGCTGCTCGTCTTTTGTTATCATTTCCTCCTAGTGAAGACATAAATGTTTTCTTCTTTATTACTGATTTCTTTCATCTGGACCCTCTCCACATATGAGTGCCTGTTAATACAAGGCCCCATATTGCATATTCATAGTGTATGAAATAAGGATGTCTTGTTTTAACAAAAGATGCCTCTTGTTACAAAATGAGTGCTTTTCTAGTGATAAAGCACAAGCAAGGGGAGTAGCAAATACAAAAGGCCTGTGGAAATGTGGTTTTTAAGAGAAGAGCAGATTCTGTTAACTACCAGGGCCAGGGAGGGACCAAGAGCTGCAGGTGACAAGAGGTTTGGGGATTCTGCAGGGCTAATCTGAAAAGACCTCTGCTTTTCTGCCAGGTGTTTGGTAAAATTGCACTGAATGATACCACAGAAATCAACCGCAACAACAACTTCCAGACCTTCCCCCAGGCAGTGCTGCTGCTTTTCAGGTGGGTGTCTGACAGCTCTGCATTGTGTCAGCCTGGGAGCATGATTCCTCTGCTCTTGGGCACAGCATATCTCCTCCTACCATGTCATGCTCATGAGGTGAGTAGAAACATGTTGTCCCTCAGGAGGGGAGCTTAGGAGCTATGTCAGATGACAGGACCAGCCCCTTAAGCCCTGTACACTGGCCAGCACTCAGTGCTGGGAGGGAGCATGTCCTCCTACTCGGAAAGTAGCCAGTTTTCAGTGCTATCAGATGCTGATACGCATCACAGACTCCTCACTTCATTCAAATCCAGCCAGTATGACTTCCAGCTTATTTTAGGAGGGAAAGGGATATGAACTCCCACTAATGCTTTGGCATGGCCATGCTCTGCTCAGCTTAGCACATTATCCTGCTTACTGCAGCCAGGTGTGCCAGGGTCAGGGAGGAGTGCTGACAAGGTGGGGAGATGGCACAATTTCAACACCATCTCCTCATTTTCAAGGGTTTTTTTAATGCAATCCATAGACTTGTCACACACATCTCAATGACTCTGGCTGGGTGGAGCACGACAGCCCCATACCCACGCTAGCCGCCATTTAGGAACAACACACTAATGATGGCAACAAAGCCAAAAAGAGGGTATGCCAGTGTATGTCAGAGCCCAGCCATCAGCCCAACTTGTTCTTAACTGATCTCAGTGGCAAAATTCCTATTAATATTCATGGGAGCAGGAGCAGGTTGCTTAATGTGCCAGTCCCTCTCACATTGAAGGTCACTGCTGTCTTCTCTTGCCCTTTGCTGTGCCCAGGTGTGCCACAGGAGAGGCCTGGCAGGAAATCATGTTGGCATGCCTCCCAGATAAGAAGTGTGACCCAGAGTCAGAGCCAGCCAACTCCACTGAAGCTGATCACTCCTGTGGCAGCAGCTTCGCTGTCTTCTACTTCATCAGCTTCTACATGCTCTGTGCCTTCCTGGTGAGTCTGCCCCAGCAACTGAAACCTGTCCTCTGTCAGACTGTGCACAGTAGACGAATGATCTCAATAAGGGAAAATCTCCCTGTGGGGTCTTTCCTACCCTTTAAGTGACAACACCCCCTTGGTTTCTGCCATTCCTTCCTCCCTCCCGCTCTGGAGGATGCTCTGCTTTCAAACCAAATCCTTTGTGTACGGCAAAGGATCTTTCCCCCTCCTCCTCGATGAGAAAACCAAATTAGCATGTTGTGGGCTGTGCTGAGGCTAGCAACGCCTCAGCCACACTTCCCACCTTCCCTCCTACCTTCCTTCTGGCTGCTGAGCAGGTTTTTCCTCCCCTGCCAGCAGCAATGACTGTGAGAGTACACATATCCCAATTGCATCTGCTCCATGTTGGCAATGCAGCATTGCTCAGAGCGACAGCACATGCTCTGCAGCTGGCATCAGTGAGCAAAACTCTCCCAGTCAACAGCAGCAACATTTGAAAAGTTTTGATCTTGGGCCAGAAGAAAGGGCTTCTATCTCAGCCCCACTGCCTTCAGAAGAAAGGGCTTCTATCTCAGCCCCACTGCCTTTAGAGGGTAAATCCCAGGTTCTCGCACCGCTACCTCGTTCTGCTGGCCAAAACCATGGATAAACAAAAAGCTATCACACCATGTCCAAGCATTCAGCAAATTTGGGCCTCATCCATTTAGTAGGGAAGAGAAAAAAGTGACTGGCTGAGAATATCCCACCTCTGGGATCTTCCCATTTAAACTGAGGGGCTTCCTAGTTTTATGAGTCCACATATCTCCCTTAAACGGAGAACATAGTGAAGTCTACTGTTTGTTACCTGTCTCATCCATCAAGTCATCTCTGTCCTTGTTTGCAGATCATCAATCTTTTTGTAGCTGTTATAATGGATAACTTTGATTACCTGACACGGGACTGGTCCATTTTAGGACCACACCACCTGGATGAGTTTAAAAGGATCTGGGCAGAGTATGACCCTGAAGCCAAGTAAGTAACCCAGCCTGGATGTCAGAACTCCTCAGGATAACATGCCCATTACTTTCTGTTCTCGAGATCCAGTGCAGTAAGTGCCATGTTCCTCCTGCAGGAACACTTCTTTTTCTGAAAAGAATCCTAAAATAGATACCTCCTTGGGGTATTTCTGGCAACTCCATAAGGCAGCTGTGCAAAGACACACACAGACACACACAGAAATCTCACTGTCACCTCACAGGACACTGCTTCATTTTCAGTCAGGGGGAAATATATAGGGAAGGAGGGCATAGAGAGGGATGGGGCAGCAGGAGACTGAGCAAAGGAGGCTAGAGGGTGGGATTATTGTTTTGTGTGTTTGGGATATTGATCTGTGACTCTTCTATTTGACTTCCTACTCACAGTAGAGCTGCAGTGCTCAAATCTCTGTTTTGTCACAGAGGCCCATCACAACCTGTATCTTCACGTCGCTGTGGTACGTTGTCTCCAGGGTTATTCACATCAGCATACTTGCAGGGATTTAAAGTTACACAAGAACAACTCACACGAGGGCTTAACTGACATTCAGTATTATATGCTCTGTTTAACACATGCTTAGGCTTAAAGTGCATTTAGATCCCTGTGGCATTACAGTATAGTTGACAATTGTAATTGCAAAGCCCCTTTCATAATGTAAAAACTGTGAAAGAGATCTTGGCGTGAACTAAAAGCAGATCTCTTTAGGAACATAGTGTCAAGATTAATTTGGGCTTAGGTTCTGCAATATGTGAGGCCATGTCACATTATCAGGGTGATACATAAATTGAAACCCTTCTTCCCATCCATGGTGACTTTCCAGAGAGACTTTTAATATGGATAGGGGACAAGCACAGAATTCTAATAAATACACTGTTTGCTAACAAAACAGATGCTGCTATTTGTGCTAGTTTGAAGGCAAGACTGCAGGGACTGAAGCCGTGTAATAGATAGCTGCTCAGTCCAGATGACATCCTGTTCCTTCACATCTATAAATGGGAAACCCTTTTTTCCCTCTTTCCCGACCACGTCCCAGGCTTGAAGCCCCACCTCTGTCTGGCCCTGGTTGCTGTCCTCCCTCCATGGGAGAATTCTTCTTTTGAGATGCCATTTAAAGAACTTAAAAGACACCCAACTGCTGCTGTGAAGGAAGTTTAGCACTTTGTTTTGCACTATCTCCAGTGAGAGCCCAAAGCATAAACAAGTATCAAAAGAGAGCTGCTTGGAGCTATTTATATGGGAGGTAAGCACCAGAAAAAAAGAGATCCTGTGCACCTCTGTGCCTGCTATAGCCCTAAGACCAACAAGTGAATAAGCAGCCATAGATTTTGATCAGGTCAGTGGTGGCAGGACAATCCCAAATTGTCTGTTCATGCACTAAGGAACTGCAGCATTCAAAGCACCGAAGTCAATTCTTGCAAGTACTGACTCATATATGATTGACAGCTGGGTTTTCTGTACTAGTAGGACTTCTACGAGTGCTGGGCAAATCCTAAGGAATGCACATTGCAAGAGGCCTGACATAATACTGTAAGCTATGCTCAAACTAAAGGAGCAGCAGTGTGCAGCTGCAAACATCTAGTGGTACTTCTAGCCGCATCCACACTCTGCAGGTGGATCAGCAGGTCACCCAGTGGTAAGGATGAAACCCTCACTGTGCTTTCTTCTTTAGGGGACGGATCAAACACTTGGATGTGGTGACACTGCTCCGACGGATTCAGCCACCCCTGGGCTTCGGGAAGCTCTGCCCTCACCGGGTGGCTTGCAAAGTAAGGCACGCAGCAGCTGAAGGAAGGCTGGGAGGCACAGCAGCTAAATAGCCCGTGGTGGCTTTTTTATAGCTAACCCTGCTGCTCAGCCTGGGTGCCTCCCAGTCTACTGCTCGTCTGGGCTGGAGGGTCACCAGCAGGCAGGTTTTCTGCTAATCAGAGACATCAGCACACTGCCAGCCCTCTCTAGCTAGGAGAGAGCATTCATGCTAACCACAGTTCTCAAATATCAAGCACTGAATCAACCACACATGTTTGCGGTATCAAACACACATATCAAGACAGATCAGGGCAGACAGAAATAACAGAGCAAGTAAAAATATCTCTGAGATTTTCCTTTCAACTAAGCAGTGCACCAAAAACCTAGTGTTATATCTCATTCTTGCTTAAGTAACTGAGAGACATTAAACAGCATGGTGAGCATGGTATTAAAATGCATGAAGGGCAAGGACAGATTTTCCACGAAAATCATGTGTTTCTTTAGTTGTGAGACTCCAGCTCTGAAAAAGGACTCTCTCTAGTGAATGATGACATGTTTATTACCTTTAGTTGAAGATCTTTGCTCATCTCCTTGCAAGTCCCAGAGTTTGTATGTGGCACTTGCAATTGTTCTTTATACTAGTGTCAGAGCAAAATACAAAGCCTGGGGCCTGTACACAGAAATATATGACTTCTGTGGTCTATTTCCAGTCCCTTTCAGTCTGCTGTCAAGCAGCTGTTTGTTGTCTCGATCTTGTTCAACCCCCCTTGACTGCGATTGCAGGGGTAGTGATGGGGGATGACACCCTTTCCTCCAATTTGGTAGTGAACAAGGCCTGTTGCATGAAAGTGGCAGAAGAAACAGCTCAAACAGAATCAGCCCCTGAAAGCATGCATTCAAACCAAGTCCCTGCTGTCTCTTACCTCCTGAGAGAGAAGTAAGGATGGAAGATCTGGTGACTGCTACATCTGCCTCAGACATATGTTGTCAGTCTCACTGAAGTTCACCCTGCAGCTGCAACAGTACTCAGCACTCACTCTCTGTCCTACATGGCTTTACAGAATCAGTGCAGGGCAGTCACAGCCTTATTTTAAAGGGAGACAGGGAATAGTTAGATAAAGCAGAACAGCTTTCAGGTTTGGCTAATCCCCTTTCTTTCAAGCCTGTCACCTACAAGAAAGATACTTGCTCTCTGTTTATATACATTTGAACCAGGCACAGCTTTATTGCAGGCAGCTTTGCAAGTGCATTATGAGGTATGAAGAAATCAGTTTGCTCCTCATAAGAAAGCAAGGTGTTATTTAAAAGCCAAATAGTTTGGGGACTGGAGCAAATCTCTGTGTAATACACTGTGGGCAAACGCCCACTGGCTAGTGGGGAAAAGGAAGGTTAGAAAGTGATAGCCACACTGAAGGAAACAGAGTATCTAGCAATGACAGAAGGACCCCAGGGCAAAAATACCATTGGTGGATGTGACAAATACTTTTGTAATTATGTCATTAAATCCACAGGCCATGGATGCTCACATAAGAGGGGTGGTGAGTCTGGAGGGCATCATGAGGGCATAAGGAAGAGTGTTCTTCAGTTTGTCTGTTGGCAGTGTGATTGTTCTCTTTCTCCTTATTCTGCAGCGCCTTGTTTCCATGAATATGCCACTAAACAGTGATGGGACTGTCATGTTCAATGCCACTCTCTTTGCGTTGGTCAGAACAGCACTGAGGATCAAGACAGAAGGTAAGAAGCTTGCTGACTGCAAGGGTACAAAAGTGGCTGAGTGGTGTTTGCACCAAAGTGTGCTGAGCTGGATTATAACAATAAGGACATCTTGTGTAAAATGATCCCAGTTACTCACACGCAGCACATGGTACAAAAAGCAATATACAGATGTTTGGAGGAAGATCTTCTAGGGAGAAAACAGTGTTCACCATTCCCTAGAAAGCTGGTGCTTCCCATGTTACCATCTCAGGTTATTGATCATGTTTTTTACAGTGGTCTCAAAGTAAAGTTTTAGATCCACGTCTGCTCAAACAGCAATCATGGGAAGGAAAAAAGGCAAAGAAGTCTTGCCTTGTACAGATGAGCTGCAGAGCTGGGCCACTTTTTGACTGCTGTTGCCACTGATCTTCCAATCCAAGGGAGGCAAAAGAGATTGGGCTCAAGGGTCTCACCTCCCTAAAACTCCTCATGTGCTTCCATTAGCATGATCTAACATCACCCTGTAGTGATAGTCGTAGGCCTAAAGACAGATGAGAAGCAAAGGGGCTGCTAATAGCTTTGCATAGACCAGCAGGTGTAGTTTGGGAAAGCAGACAAGATTTTGGGCTCAGCTTGTCCCCTTTGTTGCACTGTATCACCTGCTGTAATGAAAGCTATTGGTCCTGAGTCAAAACCTGGCTTCATGTATTAATGAGACACTCCAAAAGAGTGTGTAGGTCTCTGATTCACAGCTGAACATTTCTATCTCAGGAGTGGCTACATTTCAGGCATGGGAAGGTAGAGACCAGCAGAACCCTAGCTTACTGTGCCAGGATTATACTGACAGCTGAGCAAAAGAACCCATGGTAGAATCAAAAAACCATATTAAGGTCATGAATACTGTGCTAAACAAATTTGCCTGTAGCCAAAGAGGCTGTTCTGAAGAAAAAGCCGACCACAATCCCTGTAGGACATCTTGTGTTTTATGAAACAAAGACCCAAAAAGGACTTAAATTTCTTGTCCATCTTTGCCTCAAACTCTCAGAGTCATTGCCATTGAACTCCTGGAAAACCACCTACAGCCTCAAACTGCTTGCTTTCTTGCCTTAGCAAGATCTTCTAAGTGGTTAGTTAGGGCAGGAGTTTGGGATCAGCCATCCTGAGTCAGACTTCTGCCTTTGATGCTGTCCTCCTGTGTCATCCTCAGCAAGTTACTCAGTGTCCCTGTCTTCACTGCATCCTATTAAGAGCAACTGCCATGCAGAGCCCTGTACAGCACACCGAAAAGCCTTAATGCTGAGGAGCAATAAGATAAGCTGCAGGAACAGCATCTTTAGGAGGACAAGGTTGTGGTTCCATACTACCTAGACAGACAAGAGAGCTTCAATTATAAGGAGTCTGAATGTAACTAAATTAAGAAATAAAATTTAAGGTGAATCACCTGGGAGGAAATGGGTACCTAGAAGGAAGGGACATAAATCAAACCTGCTTCACTCACTTTCAGAGGGGTAGTGTGGCTTGATTAATGTTTCATTTAGCTGAGAACCCCTTGGAGGAACATGTAAAGTCTAAGTTCAGACAGTTACATGAAAGGCTTCTTATAGTCTATGCTGTTCTTCAGAGAATAAACACAAATTTCCTCTGAGTTGAATAGTGAAAACCTTGCACATGCCTGAAGTGCCTTATCAGTGCCTGTGCAGACTCCCCAAGGCAGACTATTTGCACTACTTGTTATCTGCTGGGAGGCAAGGATTGCAACAGGTAATTCTTGGTAAGTGCTGCAATCAGGCACAGGCCTTCAGATTTTTAGGTGTATCTTTACCGCCATTATTTGTGCTCCCCAAGCTGTGGTTTCCCATCAACTGACTTCTCCTCTCATCATATTCAACCTTCACTAGATCTCATTTAAAAATTTAGTGTTAGATGAGATTGGAATGAAGTAGCACTATGATTGTTTCTATCTTGTTGTTGCATGTTCTGTCTTGTTCTGTATGGTTGTTTCTGTGTTGTTTCTGGCCTTTGCACACTATCACAGTCAGTAACATTGTCACTTTCCTACCTCAAGATGACTATACATATTTAGGAAGAAGACCTCTTGCTGTGAGGGGGCTTTAGCAATGGTGAGAGCATCTCTTTGGCCAAAACTTTCCACTACTGAAAAAGCTCTGGTGTTTTCCTCCTAAGACTGCCAAGCCAGACATGAAATTGCTCCTCTGCAGGGTCCGCTGAATCCCTGTCTCTGATGATTTTCACCCTGCAGGTAACCTGGAGCAAGCCAACGAAGAGCTGAGAGCAATAATTAAGAAAATCTGGAAGCGCACCAGTATGAAGCTGCTGGACCAGGTGGTGCCCCCCGCAGGTGGTGAGTGCAGGATCTTGTCCCAGTCTGAATCTCTCTCTCTCTCCGCCTGATATGTCCTACTGCACCTCATGATCATGAAGTGGAATCTGGGGGGCAAGCTTTCTTCTACAAGCTGTTACCTCCATTTCACCAGGCTGAGATCCATTTCTGCCTGTACTAACATGAATTTCATGTTCTCAGTGCTAAGAAGTGAGGCTTCTAACTGCATAAATAGGAGTTAGGAACCTTTATTCCTGGACCTTGCTCCAGTTTGATCATAGGCAATTGTCCTCCTGGACATTATCTGGTGCCTGAGGGGGCAAAGGAAGCAGGCAGAACAAAGTAGCTCCAGGGACAATGGTGTGGACTTTACATGACTCCATTACACTCAAGAATGCAGCCACACCTCATAAATCCTTCATATTTAGCAAAGCTACCTTTACTATGGATATAACTTTTTACCCACATAACTGCTTTCTACTAAGATACCTGTCAAAGACTACTAGTGTACCTAGGGACATTCCTCAGCCAGCCTGAATTGGTGTAGCAGATTGCTGTGGGTTTCTAAGCAGCATCCCTGGTAAGCTGTAATTTGCAGGCCTCTAGGTAACTCTTTTGCTAGGCTTTTTGGGACCCCAGGTGGATGGGCATCCAGTGTGGCCTTTGCTGACTTTCCAGGTAGCTGCAGGGGCTATAGCACAAAACAGAATTTGGTAGCTAGTTGACAGCTGCAGCCAGATCCTGCTTCTTGTTCAGCCTGCTCTGAGTCAGCAGACCATGTCTTAAAACATTTCCAGTGGGTTTGGAGAAGGGAGGAGAGTTACCTGGATAAAAACTTGGCACATATTTTGTCTGACAGTTTGTATTTAGTGAGGATACAACAGTGACTGCGTTTCTGGGGAAAGGTGATCACTTTGGTTCATTCCCATCCATGCTAGGCTCAACCAGACAGAAATTCAATGGAGAGAATGGCCAGAACATGTCTGGAATGGATGGTAGTCAGATTCTGTGGGTGAGCCCAGACTCTGAGTATGTATTACCCTAGGTTGAAACAAGACGGAGCAGCATGCGTTGACCCAGATGGGAGCCTGCTGCTATAGCAAGATCTTATGTAGTAAACCAGTACCAGAGACTGCAAAGGTTAGAGGCCCTTCAGCATAAACAACATGCATCCAGAGGTACATGGCTACAGGGGTTCTCTGCCAGCAGAGCCAGTCTATCCAAATACTACATGCACCTCTCTTCCTGACTACTTACAGCAAGCTCTGGCTCTGGAGCAATCCCTTCCTTCAGCCCTGCATCCTGATGCCATGAAAAGCAAAGCTGTACTGCGGTGCCTAGTGTTTCTGCTGTGAATTGCAAGGCTCACATTAACAATTGCACTGTATAAAAGCAGCTGCTTATTTAATCATTTAACTTTTTTAATACCCCTTTGCAGACGATGAGGTGACCGTTGGGAAGTTCTATGCCACTTTCCTGATTCAGGAATATTTCCGGAAGTTCAAGAAACGTAAAGAACAGGGACTGGTGGGAAAGCCCTCCCAGCGCAACGCACTCTCCTTACAGGTGACAAGCGGGCACAGAACGGACAGGGGTGGTACAGTAGAGGCTTTAGACCCCATTTCCCTCTCAGCCATGCTGGGGGGTGGAATGGGCTATCCCCAATGGAAAGGAGCTTGTAGACCCTTTGAATTACCACATCAGTCCTTTTGGATAAACATGTATGTACCATGCGCCACATCCCTTAGGTCTGGACGTGGAAAGCACAAGTGAGGTATATCCACAGTTTATCAATCTGCTGGTAATATCTGAAATGTGGATTCCTTTTAGAGAACTGGTATGAAGTGTCTAGCAGACATATGCTTATTACCCCATTCATTCTACCCTTTCTGAAGGGAGTTTCTATAGCAGGGTCAGGGAGAGCATGTTGCCAGGGAGCCAAATGAGTTAAAAAGCAAAAAAGCATACCTGGATTCCAGTGCCATCCAACAAATGGGGCATCAGGCTTTAAGACCTGGGATCTGTTCACCACTGTGCTACATGTTTGCTGGATGGACTTACCAGGCTGTGTGAAAGAATGAGAAAGCCTCATTGGATGTACAAGCAGCCCCATTTATGTCCCTCAAGGGTACTGTAAGGAAGAAGGGTGACTGGAGTTCCAGCAAGCCAAAAAAGTGCTGTGGCACAGGCTCAAATACAGATTGAGGTCTTGGCATACCCACAGCTTACCTTCCTGGATGGACTCCCTGGAATAGATTCCAGTCAGTGAGGGGTTTCAGAACTGTTTAGGTCCAGATTCCAGAAGGTTAGCTATTAAATCCATATTTAAACTGCTGACTTAAAAGAAGACATTTTCAGAAAGAGCAGAGTCCATGGTTCAGCTGGAACTGTGGCTGCTCCAGGGCTTCTGGTTGTGGATCTGAGAACCCAAAGTTGAAAAAGCATGTAGACTTGCTTAGTTAAGCCTGTGGATTTATGACTATGTCTTGTCATGATGAAGCCAGGGGAGTAGCAATAAACATTCCTGGGTTGGATTGCTATGAGTTTCACCCTAAGCTGGAGATGAAAGAACACAATTTGTTGGTATTTTTCTGGGAGCTAAGGATACTATATTAAGTATAAAGGGCTTTGCAGTGCTTAGGAAGAAATAGAATTGCTTTTACCCCTCATAAAACCACTCGGAGATATGAAGCTCTATAGTTTGCTGTTTTGCAGGCTGGTCTGCGAACACTTCACGACATTGGGCCAGAGATCAGAAGAGCAATCTCTGGAGACCTGACAGCTGAAGAAGAGCTAGACAAGGCCATGAAAGAAGCTGTGTCTGCTGCCTCTGAAGATGATATCTTCCGGGTAGGTGCTCAGCAAGTTTACAAGCTGAGGCTAGACCAGTAGCTGAGCTCAGAGTGCTACATTCTCTTTTATGCACTCTGGCTTTCAGCTCAGCCCTCCACCTTGTTTTCTAGACCCTATTAGAAAACAGAGTGGGGGACTCAGGGTGCCAGATCCTGAGATCTTTGCATGGTTTTTATCCCATTTTCTTCTCAGTGGAAGTTTCCTTCATAAAACCTAAGTAAAAGCAGAATAAGAATGGCCAAAGAGTCTGAAGAATACATCAGTTCAGCCATCTTACAATCCACAGAGCAGCAGCAAGGCACACTTCAGTTTTTTGTTCACTTCTCCTTCCAGTGGTACAAGTAGCATCCTTCCAAAAAAAGTACAAGTTATCTAAATCTTCTCTTTCTTATTTTATTCCTATTTCTTGTAATTATCTCCTCTGGTAATATTTCCTTTTTTTGGAAAAAACTGCTCCTGGCCAGTCCTCTGAAATATCTTGGAAAGCTAAAGCTTTGACGGCTTGCATGTACCTAGTCTCTCTAGAAAAGAGAGCACCAGTGCATGCACGCTTTGGCCCTCATGGATTTTTCTCCCTCAACAGCGGTCTAAGCAGGAAATACTAGGGCCCTTGCACATCTCACTCACAAAGGGAAAATCCTTCCTTCTTTCCTGACAGAGAGCTGGAGGCTTGTTTGGAAACCATGTCAGCTACTACCAAAGTGATGGCAGGAGCGCGTTCCCTCAGACATTCACCACCCAGCGACCTTTGCACATCAATAAGTCTGGCAACAACCAGGGAGATACTGAGTCTCCATCTCATGAGAAGCTGGTGGACTCCACCTTCACTCCCAGCAGCTACTCATCTTCAGGCTCCAATGCCAACATCAACAATGCCAACAACACAGCCCTGTGCCGCTTCCCCAGCCCACCCAGCTACCCCAGCACCGTCAGCACAGTGGAAGGCCACGGGACCCCCTTGTCACCCACCATACGTGTACAGGAGGCTCCTTGGAAACTACCTTCCAAAAGGTAAGCTTCACAACAGTGAGTGACTCAAGGGACCGGGTATAAAAACATGCATGCAGCCATCAGAGCACTGCTGCCCAGCTGAAGTCACTCACCAGACATTGCCCAGCCTGCAGCCTGGATTCAGCCTGTGGTTCTCCACTTGTGCGAAAGCCCACCATACAACACATATGCATTCGCTGACCACTGCAAAGACCACTGCACTCTTACTGACCAACACACTTAATTTTGTTGCGAATTATCATGAAAAAAAAAACTTTGTAAGAACCAAATGGAGCTTTATTTGTCCCTCCTTCACCACAGGGAGGTGTTTCATCTACCGGTAACCAAGAAACAGCAGTTCACCTCTTAAGCACCCAATAAGGAGCTCTGTGGAAGTCAGTGGGTTTTCTTTCAGTGGGTCACATCCCTCCAGAGGTCATCAAATACATCCTGGGAGGAGGAAGGCAAGGTTCTCAGAAATGCAATACTGTGCAAAGCAAATAAAATCCCCTTCTCTGGACAGCTTTCAGGATGTTTATACACAGTTGACAAATATGAAAGGGGTATCATCTTTATCAGTGGGGGATATTTTTAACCCTTTCAGTAACAGAGGAAGGAGCTGGACAATTTTTCTCAGTGCATAGAGTGAGCAATGTGAAAAAGTGGCAAAATGCTGCCCCAGCAAAGGACAGAATAAGAAAGTAAGAGGAAATTCAGTGGGTGCAAAATAGAGGATGATGGGGGCTGGAGCACCTCCTATATAAAGACAGGTTAAGAATGTTGGGGCTGTTCAGGCTGGAGAAGAGAAGGCTGCATGGAGACCTCAGAGCAGCCTTCCAGCGTCTGGGGAGAGACTCATCATTAGGGACTGTAATGACAGGACAAGGGGTAATAGGCTTAAACTTAAATAGAGGAAGTTCAGGTTCGAAATAAGGAAGAAGTTCTTTACTGTGAGGGTAGTGAGGCACTGGAATAAGCTGCCCAGAGAAGATGTGAATGCTCCATCCCTG
This sequence comes from Psilopsiagon aurifrons, assembly GCA_025447955.1. NCBI lineage: Eukaryota > Metazoa > Chordata > Aves > Psittaciformes > Psittacidae > Psilopsiagon > Psilopsiagon aurifrons. The sequence continues at coordinate 9,492 of JAOEHY010005334.1, read as the reverse complement.
GAAGTGTTCAAGGCCAGGTTAGACAAGGCCTTGAGCAACCTGGTCTAGTGCAAAGTGTCCCAGCCCATGGAAGGGAGTTGGAATTAGGTGATCTTAAGGTTGCTTCCAACCCAAACGATTCTATGCTTCTATGAATTGCTCAAGCAAAGAGTCCAGTATTTTTATTACTTTGTGCCTTCCTGAGGAACGCCACAGGAGTTGCACAATATGTGTTACCATCTGCCCTCCCCTTTGCTGACTTGTGCTGATGTAGCACTGCTAACATGGTGTTTTTTTCTCTCTCTGCTTCCTTGGGCACCTCCCTTGAATTAGGACGCAGTACTACGAAACACTGGGACGGTATGTGTTCTCCCTTATGCACTAATGCACTCTGGGTGTAAGATCCATTGCTCATCCATTGACAGTCCAAATCTCTATTAATGCTGAATATGACCTCTTATTTTTTGTGTCAGTAGGGCTGAAAAAGAGCTAATGATCACTATGGTATTTCCAGAAAATACTCCCAACTCAGGGCTTTTCTGCCCACAGGCAGATAGCGATGCATAGGCTGGTTCCTAGATTTGTGGGGGTATTAGAGTTTCTAGCTGGGGTTACACATCTAGGCACTCTCTGATGACAGCACAGTGAAATATACCCCGGCATGTTAGTACAAGAATTCTGTATGGTTTTTGATAAACAGACTGTTGAATAGGGGGAGCTGCCATGTACTTATTTTCTCCCCTCTGCACTTTAGGCGGTTTTACTTGCTTTCCATCCTAGCAGGAAGATCACTCCTGTCCTACAGGCTGGATTATACCACGTGTATGCACATTTCTCACAATGCTTTTTCCCTAAAGCATGTGATAAAATAATGTTCCCTATCCAGTCCCTGAAATACAAAAAAAAACCCTGCCATGCTGCTGTTTTCTGCAAATGCTAGTAACAAACTGTTACTGGCTCCAATACCTCCATGTCAGTCTCTCAAAGATTCACACTACCTTCAGATTTCACTTTGCTCCTCAGAAAACACAAGCTCAGAAGGAAGTGAAACATGAGGGCCAAGACGTAAACCAGAGGGACAAAGAGAAGGCAAACAGGGAATTAAGCGCTTTCACACTTAAGGGTTTGAACGGATCCTACTAAATTCAGTAGAAGCACTCTGCAGTTGGTGATGAGGAAAAGGACCAAAAATGGGAAATATATCAAGAAACAAGAGGGAGAACAGAAGGCAGAAGGCAGAGATGTGCACAGAAAGGGATTTGGGAGGCAGAGAATAAACCACAGAGCTGAGAGGGTTACTGGTAGTGTCTAGGAGGCTTCTCTGAAATTTGTAGCCAAGGCTTTTGCAACAAAGGGAAAAGCTGTATTTCCAAGAGGCCATCTCAGGTTTTACCTCAAGTTCAGTGAGGTGTATCTTTGGAAATAGAGTCAGTGTGATGTTGCACATCTATAGAGTACATGTAGTCATAAATGACAGCAATATTTGTCCAGCACTGAATGAAGAAGCTCTTCCTCTGAAAGAGGACAGAGCCAAAGGTTGTTGGTTTATATTTGTGAACTCTGCAGCTCTGTTCAGTCATTGATTTTTCTATGATAGCTCTTCAATATTATAATAAACTGAGACAGATGGACCCTGTCATTCTTGTCCTTATAACAGGTTGTCTTTACCATCTCCATATCTTTACTTGTCTTTTTTGCTCATTAGCTCCAGTTCCAGAGACAGCCAGCTGGCAATTGTTTGCCAAGAGGAAGTGTCTCAGGATGAGACGTATGATGAAAATTTGAATGAAGACATTGAGTACTGTAGTGAACCAAGTCTGCTCTCTACCGAAATGTGAGCTTTGCAGCTTTAGTCAAGGTGTTTGGGTGGTTCTTCGATTAAAGGGGAGAGGTGGGAAGAGGTTCTGGTTTTCTTCAAGTACCATTGAGAAGGGCATCTTTGATCCAGGATTTTCCTTCTCCTTTGAATAAAACATCTGCATCTACAGGGCCTCCTTCCGTATTCACATCTACTATCTAGCAATCCCAAATCTCACAGTTAGAGCATTCTCTGTCACACGGTCTCCTGCTACTGCTCCTGGACCAGTTACAGCTCAAAGCTAGCTTACTATTGTATCCATTTGATAGCATGACTTTCCTGGCTCCCCTGCTGGAAAATGAGTTATTCTATCCAATATCAGCTGCTTACCTATATTCCCTCTGTTCTCCTTTCCAGGCTTGCATACCAAGATGATGAAAACAGACAACTTACTCCACCAGAAAACAACAAAGCAGAAGACAGCCGGCACTCTCCAAAGAAAGGATTTCTGTGCTCCTCAGCATTAGGTAACCCGCCAGCATAACAAGTGGGCTGTGCTCTCTTCTGCATCAACTGAGTTCTCACATTTTGCTGGAGGAATCCCAGCATGTGTGAGCACGGATGTTGCTGTTTGCTGCATTTAGCTTGTGAGACCAGGAATCCCACAGTGTGCATATGATCCTGATCATCCACATGATTCTACTGACATTATGCTCAGTCAGTAGATGAACCTGTGGCTGTTTGGATAGTCCATGAGATCTGTTTGATTAAGCCTGTCTGTGAATTAGGGGAGTTTATTAGAGCACTGTGGACTCTCCAAACAGTCACCAAGGAGTCACCAAATAGGCTAGCCTTAAGTATACGGTCTTCTGTTCTGTGTGCACTCAGCAAGGAGATAGGGGAGATTGTCTCTTTTGTCTGCTACAATGAATAGAGTCAATTTCAGATTAAGTTAATACAAAACAAATTTGCTTTCTGCTCTGATTTTACCTGGAGATTTTCAAGTGCTTGGGTGCACAAGCTACACTCAGGTGAAATCCATGAGTCACAGGATTTTACAGAAGTATCAGAACAAATGTGAAAGTCTCAAAGAAAATTACTCTGTAATGTAGAAGATTTTTTAGCCTTATTCCTGAATCCTGGTGTGAAGAAAAAGAACCTTTGGGGAAGAAAGAATCCTGTATATAAAATATATTCTTACAAAATAACTGACAGGCTAGGTAGCTTAATGTTTAAAGTGAGGCTACTCTGTGTTCACTCAAATCCTTCAGGTTGCTTATACAATGGAGTATTTTAAAAGCATTTACTTTATTTCAAAGCTTAAAATATTAGGCTGTGATAGTTCCTGTATCTATATGTATGGCCAAATTTGCAGTGAGTTCTTGATGCAGTGCTTCATTAACTACATTCCAGTGAATGTAGTGTCATACTCATTTTACCAGTTGTTTGGGGTTTTTTTTTCTACAGAAAGAGGAAACATTTTTTTTATCTGCATTGCAGTATACATTCTCTGGGTTCTAACACATTTCCCTCAACCCCTAGAGGGCCTTTTCTCAACAAATCAATATCACAGACATTTACTTTTGTCAGAATTCTAATTTTCTTTCTTTCTTTCAAAAAATGTCAACAGGATCAAGAAGTCCACAAAATATTTTTGTACAGCATGCAGCTTAATCTTTAATACTGGATTTATTTGCTGTTCTTCAGAAGTAAAGCCCGTGCACTTGTTCACAAACTTAACTTTATAGTACTTTTAAATTCCCACATAGGGAGTACCTTTCTCATATTTACAGAAGATCAGTTTTATAGCAAGTAAACAATGTGACTGTTTCTATAGTTCCCCCTAAAATCTCTTTTTTTTCCCTAAGAGAATAAAGGTTTTTTCTCACCCCTTCTTCCCAAATTTTGAAAATGCTTAGTGTCCATATAAGCAACCTTCCATTCAGCAGTGAATTCAACCACCGATTAATTCACTCCACTTGACCTTGCTATAGACACAGCCTCATAAGCTGTGGTATGTCTGGCAGCTAAGGGACACGGATCACATGCAAGCAGGAGGTCAGTGTCACCTGAGCAGCCTGACGTCTGCTCCTGCACATTATGTAGAGCCAGGCACAGCACCAGAGCCTCAGCTGCCATTCTCAGTCCCGCTGAGGGCTTTACCTGAATCAGGGTTATGAGAACACTTCCACTGCTTAGGAGAGATCAGCTGCATTGTATCTGCTACGACAGTGTTTCAGGAGAGATGGAAATCATCATCCAGAATTTTATGTTGCAGCTTGTATGGGAGGTGGTGCTGGCTGGTCTATGAAGCCTGGCTGCTTTTTGTTAATACAAATGCTTTGGAAGGGGCAAAGTATTGAGGGAAAGTGGACACAGAGTAAAATGTGTATGACTTTTCCCTACCACCAATGGGACTGCGCTAAAAGAAATTGAACCCAATTTCCTGCGGTGTATTATGAGTGATGAACACAGTCGTGTGTGATTTCTGTTATAGGTCGAAGAGCATCTTTTCACTTAGATTGTCTGAAAAGACAGAAAAACCAGGGTGCAGATGTCTCGCAGAAGACAGTTCTGCCCTTGCATCTGGTACATCATCAGGTAAGCATTAATAACCACAGAGGGCCGAACAATTCAACTGATACCTTACCATCTGCAGCGCTACCTCCTTGAATTCCAACCAACTTTTTAAAAACAATTGGGGATAGTTTCTCACACATATCAAATGTCCAATTTTTAGAAAACTTCTTTGCCATCATGCTCACTCCTGCTTTCACGATTTTTATCATTCCCAAAGAATGCCACAGGAATGTGTCCTTTGGAGTCAGAAGGCTTACCATTTTCTGATGTCCATGAAAGAGTAAATTAAAAAACTAACTAAAAGATAAAAATACCTACCCAAATTGCATGCTGGAGTGCAATTACACTGCTTTTGATGATAGTATGCATATGAATAAAACATACAGGTTCTACTTCAGTATTAAAGACAACCAGTAACTTTAATTAATCATTTTAAAACATAAACTGATTGCATCATATCTTAAGCCCTTTGTAAGTGCAGTCAGCAGCCTAGCAAATGTATGCTGGCTTTCACAGTCCAGAGTAGATTTGTGTCTTTTAGTTCAATGATGCCACTTTTTGTGAGCGTAAAAGACAGGAGTAGAGATGGTAGTGCTAGCCTTGCAAGTGTGGCGTCCTGCTCTGTGTAGTTCCTGGCACAGGGCAGAACAGCCTTGTCACCTCCTTAGGCTGCCTCAGGGGCAGAAAATGCCAGGCAGCAGTGGCAGGAGGAGAGAGAAATCAGAGCAGAGGAGTGAGAAATGAGCATGCTTGAGGCTCTCTGGCTTTTCTTACCTCTGCTCCCAACCAGTTATCCTTTAAGGATCGAGCTCCAGAAAGCAGTGCCCTGCAGAGTTACAGCTCTGGCAGAGACAAGCAGCAAATGCATTGGGGCAGGGAGAAGTGGGCAGGAAACAGCTTCCTATGTTCCCCTCAGCAGCAACAGCCCTCCTGAGACTTCCTGCCCTCCCATGGCAGGCCAGGCAGAGGGGACACAAGCCTCCCACCCTCTCAGCCCACCCAGAGGGCAGAATCACCTCCCTCCAACCTGTATGAAGAGGATTGAACTACTTCACCCTTCCTCATCCCACCATGCAGCTCCAAACCAAGAGGGATGGGGCTCTACACACCCCAGTGTCACTCAGCCATATAGAAGGGTTCCCCTGAAATAATCATCTGGCCTCCAGTTGACAAGCCTCAGCAGTGTTCATATAGTTACAAAAATGTTAGCCTCCAACGGTGCTTAAAATAAGAACATAAAGTGGAAAGGTTGCCTCTGATAAGCACAAGGGATTTGGTTGCTGTGAATGCTTGAAGAGGTATTCTCACAAACTACTCACTCATCATAATATGTAAATATAAGCAACTGAAGCTCAAAGCAGTCCCTAAGAGCTTCCCTCAACTTCCTCAGAACCTTTGGCAATGCCTTATATATGTTTTAGCCAATAAGCTGAAAAACCAGTTTAGTTGTCCTGCCTGACAGATCTATGGCTCTCCTTGAAGCCCTGGCAGTTTAAGGGATGTGCTGAGGCCATTGTAGCCCACTGAGCATGACTTATACAACGTAATTTTTAAAGGCTTTCTTCCTCACTGAAATCTGATAGGTGTCTGACATCTAATTCCTGAGAAATTCAGTGAACCTTATAGGTGACAATTCTTTTTTTCATCTGTCACTGAAACCATTCAGTGTTTATCAGTTCCCAAAGTTTTCAGTAGCAGATGGACTGAACCTCACTTAACTTCAGCTATCTTCAAGTTAGCTCTCTAATTTAAACTGGCCAGTTTAGTCCCACTATGCTTAGCAGAGGGAAAGAGCATCTCCAAAGGGCAAGTCTTGTCTAAGTCTCATCCTCCACATAGCATTTTCAGGCAGGTATCAAAAAGAAGCAGGAGTCTCGTTGGTGTCTCTCTAGGCAGTTAACTTAGGCTAAACATATAGCCTTCAGACAGCTTCAGGTGAGCTGGAGGATCCCCTGCAACACAGTCCACATGCTTTTTTATTTCCCATGCATTGATTCATTTGCTTATACTAGGAATCAGTGAGCTTTGTGAGATAACCTTACGATTCTGATTGTATTCCTTATGGAACAAGGCAGCAGTCACATGAATAAGCCACCAGATCAGCCCTGTGCAAGAGCAGGCTTCTTGAGAAAGAAATTTGTTATAAAAGGAGTCTGGATGACTCAGAGGTTGTGTACATGATTACAGGAAGGACTGGATGACTCGAAGTATAATCATCAGCTATTGATCCTCCCACCAACAGCAGATGCCTTAAAATCCAGTGGTGGATTTTTCAGTTATTGCCAACTGCAGACATTTAAAATTCACATCTGGTACTGTTCATGTTCCACAGAAGACACTTAACAGAAAACACAGCAATTGGCAGTAATAGCTAGCAGTATGGGTGGTGGCAATGGTGGGAAAACAAATTGCTGTGTCACCCACTGGAGAAGAGGTGGTGTTTCTGGCAAGGCTGTGGGGAGTAGGGCTGCATCCCTCCTGTCAGTGCAGAGGCCCCAAGGCTGAAGAACTGCAGTCATGAAAGTTTTCAGTCTGGAGCTCGACACTAGCACAAGATACACCGTTTAAAGGAAAGCTTGCAAAATGAGTTCACAGCAAATGCTCAAACTATTCCAGGAACTGGCAGCTCTTTTCATGAGCCTTGAGGCCATCCAGGCCTTTCTCAGGTAGTTTCTGCAGAACCTCCAGAATGAGGCTTCCAGCCCTACCGCTAAGAGCAAGCTCTCACTGGTCTTGTTCCTCCTCTGTCCACAGGCATTAGCAGTGGCTGGCCTGAGTCCCCTGCTCCAGCGAAGCCATTCCCCCACCATGTTCTCTCGGCTGTGTGCAACACCTCCCGCTACACCCTGCAACCGTGGCTGGCAGCAACAGACCATCCCTACTCTGCGCCTGGACGGGGCAGAGTCCACTGAGAAGCTCAACAGCAGCTTTCCATCAGTACACTGCAGCTCTCAGTATCCTGACAACACCAGCTGCAGCAGCCCGAGGAGAGCCAGGCCAGTCTCCCTCACCGTCCCCAGCCAGACCGGAGGGAGCAGCAGGCAGTTTCATGGCAGTGCTGGCAGCCTGGTTGAAGCGGTAAGACTGCAGAGTCGAAAAGGACATGAGCAGTGTCAAGGCCAATTAGAAACACAGCCATGAGAAGAGCAGGGCAACAGATACATTGCTGCCCACAGTGGCAAGCATAGGAGAGCACATCTCCAAGCAGGGGTTAAGAGTGTGAATGGGAAGAGAAGGACCACTAGTGAAAATAGTGGTAAAGGGAGTTGGTTGTGTTAGAGGTGTGACAGGGTGGATGGTGCAGGATACTAACTTATGTCTTTGTCTCTGATTCCCTACCTGCTTTTGAAGGTCTTGATTTCGGAAGGACTGATGCAGTTTGCTCAAGATCCAAAGTTCATTGAGGTCACAACCCAGGAGCTCGCAGACGCCTGTGACATGACGATAGAAGAGATGGAAAATGCAGCAGACAACATTCTCAATGGTAACAGCAAGCAGAGCCCCAATGGCAACCTCTTGCCTTTTGTTAACTGCAGGGACCCAGGGCAGGACAGTGCAGGAGAGGAAGAGGAAGAGGTGCAGAACCCGGATTGTAGAATAAGTCAGGAGGAGCTCAAGGACAGCAGGATTTATATCAGCAGCCTGTAGTTGCCAGGGCTGGAAGCGATGCTGGTTTTTTATTTGTTTCAATGTTCCTAATGGGTTTGTTTCAGAAGTGCCTCACTGTTCTCGTGACCTGGAGTAACCGGAACAGCGTTCTTCATTCATTTCTGTTGGGACGAGTCGCAGAGTTGGGTGGTGTAAGAAAGCTTTTCAGGAGCGGATATAACCCCAGCATGTGTCCATGAAGGAAGAGTGAGGAGGAGGAGGAAGACGAGGAGAGCCAGCTCCCTCTATTTTTCAGTCCCTGCACAAGGAACAACTGCCTCCTGAGCGCATAGGGGAACCTCAGCTTCCTGTGGATGGCCCTAGCCAAAAGGACCCTGCGTCAAACGGGTGTCTTTCAACTTTGCTTGTAAAAATCATTTTGCACATATTCTGTATGAGCCTCACCGTCTCCATAAAGCCAAGGCCCTTTGATTCGGAAGGAGAGGAGGACTTCTTCTGCTGTGGATTCCCGTACCGCGAAGTGGAGGAAGCAGAAGAATCCCGAGGGGCAGGTGGCAGCGCTGCCAACCCTGCTAAGACTCCCAGGCAGCAGAATCTGCCAACCAATCCAAGCTCAGGCAGCCACTCCTGCCAACCAATCAGAGCTCGAGCAGTCACTTGCCAGCCAACCCGAGCTCAGGCAGTCTCCTGCCGACCAATCAGAGCTCTGACAGCCAGCCGTGCAAGGCAGTGGGAGAGCGGGGAGCAGGCTGTGCGGTGGGGCTGGGCGGACCTGTTCCGCACTTGCTGAGGTGGTGGTGGTGGTGGGCTTGTGTAGATGTCTCTTTGTTTTGCAGTTTGATATTTTCTTGAAAGCATGTTGCAGTTTTTATTTTGACTATTATTTTAAATTCTTTTGGAGGGAGAAGGGAGTGTTTACAAGGTTTTGTAATCACCTACCTTTTTGTTTTGGTTTCTTTTCACCTTTGCGAATGTTAAATTGGTTTGATCATGTTGTATTATTTAAACTGGGTTTTCTTTCTCCATTGAAATTTGGTAGAAGTATAATGATAGACAAGTTTTACCAACCATTATGTACACCAAGAATTTGTAATTTTATTTGCTAGCAATTGAAACCTCCTTTTTTTGTTGTTGTTTTATAATTTAAAGATAGTAGGCAATGCACTTGATATAGTCTTGCACATTTGAGTGATTGATTTGGGTTCTTTGTAGTGCTAAGTATATCTGTGAGCGTGGGAGCAATACAGAGCGAGTGTGCGTGCGCGCGCGTGTGTGTGTAACTGCATGCAGTTCTCCACATCCTGGTTTGAACTGCAGGAAGATCTGTATCTGGGGCCATTTGAATGCAAAAACAAACCACTGTCTCTGCTTTTGAAAGGGGAATCAGTAATTTTGCATTTTCTGTTCCACAAGATATGCAAAAACAATGCAATAATATTAATTTTAAAATACAATTGTAAGTTGTGTTGGCATTAAAACTGTATAGAAAACAAAAATTGGGGGGGTGAGGGGAACAAACAAACAAA
>JAOEHY010005332.1:0-27378 GCA_025447955.1 Psilopsiagon aurifrons | reverse complement strand
AGGGAGGGCTGGCTCAGGATTTTGCCAAGACTGAAGTTGGCAATTCTTTGTGCATTTTGGCATTTTTACAAGAAACTGATGTTATATTCTGGGACATAAAGGGCCTGTTTGTGGTTTCTTCTGTAACTGAAAATGAAAATATTAATATGGCTAAAATTACCTTTTTTTCTTTATAAATGGCATCTGTTTTTCAACTTGTATGCATGTCCTCTGGAAAAAAAAATTTATATACAAGCCTTATTTTTTCAGTTGACTTGTCTCTTCCTGCAGTTTATCCTGTATGATTAAAATACGAATTCTATTTTTGGAAATAACTGTGACTCCTTTTCGAAGATCAGGAGGGATTTATGTAGCAGCTATTTTTACTGCAAAAGAAAAAAAAAAAAAGAGAAAAAATTCACTGGAAAAATGTACTTTGTAAGAAAGCTTTATTTTTTATCTGAGCTTGATGTACATTTAATTGTGTTGTACAGTGTTGAGAGGTTTAAAAATGAATCTTCATTAAACCCTCTTGAATAAGAAAATAGTGCGTGTGCTCTTTATAACTTCCCAAATTAGAGAAGCTCTGTTTTGTTATTTTTGTTGGTGCAACCACTGTCCATCCAACCACCACCCTCATTCTCTGCAGGATTAGAAAGCCCCAAACAAATCCACAAACCACCACCCAAACACACAAACACTGGTGGAGAGCTAGATTCTGCAAAAGTGCATAGGCTGATGGTTTGAGTCAGAAGAGACCTTAAACCTCATCCAGTTCAACCCCTTGCCTTGGGCAGGGAGACCTTCCACTAGACCAAGTTGCTCTAAGCCCTGTCCTTGAACACTGCCAGGAATGGGGCAGCCACAGCTTCTCTGAGCAGCCTGTGCCAGTGCCTCAACAGCTTCACAAAGAAGGAACTTCTTCCTAATGTCTAATCTTAAATCTATCTTCTTTCAGTTTAAAGCCATTTCCCCCTGTCTTGTCACTACATGCCCTTGTAAAAAGTCCTCCAGATTTCTTGTAGGCTCCCTTTAGGTACTGGAAGCTACCCTAAGGTCTCCTAGAGTCGTCTCTTCTCCAACCTGAGCAGCCCCAACTCTCTCAGCCTGTCTCCATAGGAGAGGTGTTCCAGTCCTCTATACTTTTCTCCATTCCTCTGCCTTACAGAAAAGCAGGAACTGTGAACGCATTTGCTCTTAAGCACATATTTAACAAGCAGAAAATGTGGTTATTAATAAAAATGGTGTTTCCCCTAGGCTTTTTGATCTTTCTAAGAAGCTGTGGCTCTGTCTTGATGTTGCTTTCAGTGGAGTCGCCCTGTTCTGGCAGCGTGTTAAAAATTTGGAGAAGGGTGGGTTTTTTTTTTCCTCAGTGTGCCTTTCTAACTGGAGGGAGCTGGAAGAGTAGCTGTGAGTCTTGCAGCACGGCGCTGGTCTTCCCTGATCAGTTGCAGACACTCTCCTTCAGCCTTGCTTTTCATTGTTCCTGTGAAGGATAAGAAGCTTCCCACGTCATTCCCCTTTTCACATCCACCACTGCTGCAGGTCTAGATGAATCTCGGTGCTGACCCACAAATTGTTCCCACAGTAGTGATGAAGAGGATGCAAGGGCAGAGAGAGCTGCGCTCCTCTGAGCTGAGCCAGAACTTGGCACAAAGTGGAAAAAAAACCCTCAAACCAACATGTTTTCCTGGGCTTTGGGTAGCATCCTTAAAACCATAGCGCTACATGTCACCTGCCTTTCAGCTGTGATCCTAACCAGGGGAAGATACCTTATTTTGCAGGAAATAATCTACGATCAGTCTGTCACAAAGAATACTTTTGGTTTTTTTTCCCTGGGTGTCTTTTTCATGCTGTGGCTGCAGAGCCCTAATCATCCTCTAAACCTGTACAAGTTTTATTTTCAGTCTGTTTTCCCTGAACACAGAACCGTTTCTTTATTTAGACTAAAAGATTAGTTGCTTCTTGAGTTGAAACTTGAGTTGCCTCTTGATCAATGCTAGCTTCAACCTAGAGACTAAAGGGAAGTTGCTTATTTCCCCCCCCTCAGCAGGAAGAGAAATTTCATGATAGCAGAAGCAATGAAACATCCTGACACGCAACCCATGCTAGTGTGCCTTCCAGAGGCAAAACCTGCTATCCTGTACTGGGTCAGGCCAATGCAGTGGTCCAAGTTGTAACCCAGAAGACAATTATTAAAGAGTATTTTGTCATAGCGCACACAGAGAACATCACTGTGTTTTCTCAGCCACCCAGCATCAAAGAGGCTGTTGAAAGCAGTCTGGCTAAATTCTTCAGGACATGCTTCTCTGCCCTCCCAGCTGCCAGCTTTCCTCATGAGACAGCAGTCAAAATAAAGTCTTGCAGTTGGCACCTACCCATGGTTGGCATGTCACCTCTAATAACAAAGTTTGACTTCAAAGCCTTCTTTGCTCTTTTTAAAAATTTATTATTTTTTAAATTTATTATTTTTAAAGAAGGTAAAATCCCATCCTAAGTAAAGCAACACCTCCGGGTTGGGAAATCTGTGAGCCACAAACACTCCATGTCGAGGAGGCTATTCTGGGAAACATCTGTCTGCTGCACCCTATTCTTACACTCACTTTAGGTCTTCGCTGTCAGCCACCACCAGGCACAGGTTAGGAGCAGGAGAAACGGGGCAGATGATGGATCATTTATCCCAGTACTGTATCTCCACCAATGGGAAGAGGATTGACTAAACCAGGCCGTTCTCTGCACTTCCATTCCCCATGTGATCCCCCAATACCCCCCACAGTGTTTGGCCTCTTGGATGGGACACTGCCCATTCTTTTTACTACCGACTTGAGGACTTCATGCCTTTTTCAACCTATAAGGAGGCCCCTTGGCCACTCTCTACTTGTCGTCAAGCACTGGAGATGGGCATCTCACCCAGGGGCTGAGGTAAAGGTACACCATGATTTTGCTCCACAGCAAAACAAAGCTCTCCTTTCAGTATCCTTCTTCTGGTACCTTACACTTTTTTGGCTTTTTTTGGCAGTCACTGCACACTGAGCTGATGATTTCAGAGAAATGTCAGTGATGACTTTCAGATCCATTGCCTGGTAACTACCATTTCCCAGTTTAGCACCACATACACTCCATTTGGGTTACATTTTCTTGTGTGTATTACTTTAAATTAACCTACATTGATGCTCATCTGCCACCTTTTTGTCAACTCTCGCCATGTTGTGAAGTCCTCCAGGTGTTCCTCACCAGCACTGTGGCATTTGACTACTCAGACTATTTGATACAACCTACAAACCTGGAGGTCCTCTCATCGGCCTGGGATTTCTGGCGACATTAGAGCCAAGGTGGCTGTTATTATGGTAAGAACCAAGAGGGCTGCTGCAGGATTCACCCCTTCTTCTGTATTCAGTTCCCAGTTCTTCCATAGGTTTCTGGATGGCCCCAGGTAAAACATCCAAGACTGAGCCTTTCTGACAGGGCTGCTGCTATTCTAGTATAAGTCTCATTCACTCACCCTTATGCATGCCACTGGCAGCACCAAGGTGGTGTTCTGCCAAATCTCTTTTGGGTTTTCCCTCTCCATAAGCAGGTTTTGGGCCAGCACTCTTGTGGTTCAGGACCATATCTGGCAACGAACAGGATCAGCAGCAGCTTGTTCAAAGTGAAATAGAGCATCTGGCCCTCAGGAGGGTTCAGTAAAACTCTCTGAAACTATGGTACTCTATATATGCCAACCAGATACTGGAACTTCTTGTATTTTTGCTAAAAAAGTCTCCTAGAATTGAAAAGGAAGCAAGACCCAAAAATTTACATGTTCACACAATTAGTGGAAAGCCTTTTTGATGCCCTTTACAAGGATGGTCCAAATTTTGGCAAAGAATTGCCAGATCTCAGCCATTGCAGTTTACCTTGTGTCTCATAATTCTCTTTCTCTCTGTGTGAAGCAGAGCGCTAGTTGAACCGTCTGTGTTCACACAGCCATGTGACTGCAGCAGTGCTTCATATGCTAGACACATGAATGCTCAAAACACTACAGAGGAATAAAACGCATCCCTGTAAGCAAGCAGAATTAAAAATTCAGCCCAGGGTGCACGATCTTTGAGGAAGATCTCCAGGATCTCATTTGCAATGTGTGCCATGTGATGTGCAGGCTGAAACCACACAATAAGGGAAGTTATTAAAAATAAATAAAATAGGCTGGCCAGTGACAGCATAATTTGCTTTGTGCAAACTGAGATTTTCAAGTGATAAGTCACAGTTATGAATAGGAGAGTTTTAAGATAATTCTGTGGTTTGGGGAAGAAGCATCATCAGATCTTGCCACTTTTCTCTTTTCTGCCTCCACCTCTCTTGGCATTTACAACAAAGCAAATGATAAGCTTAACAAAACGCAGTGAATAACAAGTATAACAAGTGTAATGAAATCTCTGCACAAGCAAAAGGGTATGTTCTTTGGAAGATACTCTCTAGATAATTAGCAAAATGGCCCAAACTCCTATATAGAAATTTTGCCATAATATTCTGCATCATGAACAAAAATGAGAGAGGAAATGGAGAAGACCTGATTCAGAAGATCTGAATCCCCTTGAAGCCCGCGTATCAAAAAACTATTTGTTCATTATTTTCTTCCACTGTGAACACAACTACAGAAGAAAACAGGTTTGTCTATGCATTACTTAATGTACAGTGCCTGAGCCATAGAGGGAAATCCAGAGCCCAGAGGGAGGCTGAGCCTAGAGGTTGTAGTTTGGAAACAAAGGAGGCCAACACAGTCAGTGGTAAACCCAGTTGAGGCCATGGCCATCACCACTGTGTATTGGAGCCGGCTAAGCTGATCTCCCAGCCACACCCCAGGTGCATGCACATGGAGCTAAAGGCACCACACCTAAGGGCTAAAACCTGCAGTTCCCTCTGCAAAGCTGGTGACCGTACCCTTCCTTTCTGGCAACTTGGGTGTGGGCTCACCCTCCTGCATGTGGCCAGGGGGGATAATGGTGGAGTGACAGCTGCCACCCTACTTCATGTACCTGTAACTTGCTCGCCTCCATGGCAAGGTCCAAGATGGGACTGGACTGCCATAGGAAGGTTTCCAGTGCCCATCTCCCACCTTGGCCCTATTAGTGAAGTGCAGAAAAGGAAGAAAGTGTTTTTCATTAAATAAATACAGATTAAAGCTCAGTCTCAGGTGTAGAGACCAGAATTCCCCCTCTCCTTCAGCTGGATGCCTGATTATCAGACTGAAGAGACCCATTCTCACTTGTGCTCCCTCTCTTTGGTCTGATGAATCTTGAACCAAACTTATCCTTTTTCCTATTTTTTTTCTATTTTTTTTCTATTTTTTTTTTTTAATGCTGACAGAAGGCAAAGAGCAATCTAGCAGATGCAGTTCTTCCATTTAGCTTCCTCCCATTTGCAGGGAGTTTTCATTCTCTCACAGGGTGCTTTTTACCCTACAGAGGAAGATGAGTTCTTCCAAGAAATACAATTCCTACATGCCTTTGAACAGACCTGTTTGTTTGTTTTTCCCCATCTTGAGTGCAAGCCCCTGGGAGATGCCAAGAACCCAGGTCCCTTGCTGAAGTCAGGACCGAGTCCCAAAACCCCTGCCCCACAGGCTGCCTACCCCATAGCTCCATTGACCGCTGCCTCAGGGGAGCCAGCAGGGACAGTTTCTGCATAAGGATGAACTGGCTTTGAACAGTTTCCCCAATGTCCTGGGCACAACGCTCCTTTTCTTCCTCATCAGGACTCTATGTCTGCTCTGCTGGCTTCCCAACTTTTTATTTTCCTTTTAAACAAATATAGGCATTGCTGTTTATGCAGGGAAAATTCCACTTTCTCTTAAAGGGGCTTTGCCAGGATCTAAAAGCTCAGGATGCATCTTTTCCACAGGCAGCACCTTCCAGAATCCACACATTCTTCCTTCTCTCTTTCATACACATGAACAATTTTCATTACATGTTTTTAAGCAATCTCTAAAATCCCCAGCTAGACCCAGTGCTGTGGCTGAGTCCCAGACCCATGACTTATGCTTGCAACAAAAGGAGATTTCTGCCATTGATGAGCAGTGATAGCCACCAGTGAGGCCAGTCCCTGCGCAGTGCTCCCCATTTCTCTGCCCACTCCAGCCTTAAACAGCTCAGGAATAGGGGTTTTGCCATTTCCCATGGAGAAGCCTGTGCACACCTTACCCATACTCAGAGAAATGCTGTTTGGTTTTATGGTGTCTGCTGCTCAGTCTCAATCACCACACTTCTCCAGCAGGTCAGTGCCATTAGTTCTCAGAGCAGGCGTTGCTATCACCTGTATGTTTACCAAACCTTGAAGAAACAGTCCAAAATGACCCTTGATAGTGGTAACCCCAGAGCCTGGGCAATTTTGTCCATAGTTGTGTGAGTTTACCCAGGTCAGCCATGTGCAATGATTTCATTCAAGAAAGAACACCGTCAGTGGAGATCACAGAGGTCCATATATGCTCCATCTGCCCTTCCTAAATGAGTGAACCTTTCCACTATTTAAAGTAAGAGGATGTTTACCAGAGCACTGATGGTGCTGCCAGCTCTCTGCAGAGTACAGCAATCAGAAGAGCCAGCTCAAAACAGCCTTGCAGGGCAGAGCTTTCCACTGCAGTGTGATTGGGCCCAAGATGTTCATATTTTATTACATCCATTTTTCTCCAAGAAATATTAAAATGCTCTCACTATTTGAAGGGAGGGGGGAATAAAATGCACAAGCTGCCTAGCTATCCCTAAGCAACCTATCAAATAAAGCAATAAACTATTAGCAGGCAGAATGGCTTTAAAAGGACCCACAGCAGTTTCAGGCTGTCAGGGGAAGAATAGGAATAGAAATGGTTCTGAAAATTATTAGTAATGCCTTAACAGCAGTCCCTTAATATCTCCCACAGTATTCTCAATCATTTGCACAACCAAGCTGCTGCTCCATGACAATTACTGTCCCTCCACTTGAGGAGGATGTGCAGAGGATCCAGCTGAAATGAGAATTTACTCACTGCAGAGGACCAGTGGGAGCTGCTTATGTCATGCACACAACCCAAACCCTCTAGGGTTTGTCCAGTTTGGGTTTTACCTCCTCTTTCACCCCATGGTATCACAAAGTGCCTGCAGCGTGTAACTCTATAGCAATGCTCCATTACCATCAGCAGGTTTGCCTCCTTGTTAGTCTAATGTAACCCCTAAACTGGCCCCGCTTTAAGCAGGAGGTTACCCCACAGGTCCCAGCCAGCCTCCCTTATCTTAAGTCTCGGTCCATTGTTCATAAAGGCCCAACTCATCCCAGGGTTATGGCACAGCAGCAAGAACAGATACTGACAGTGGCCAGCCAACTTCTGACATTGCTTTCACCCAGCTGCATAAGGAAAGTTTGCCATGCTGAGACAGGGAGTCCAGAAAATTTGGGCCTTGGCACCTCCTCAGTGGGTTGGAAATGTTGAAACTAACATCTTATAGAGGGTCCTGCTCTAATCTGGGGCCTGAGATCTGACATGAGGGTGGGGAGCTGTGCCAGTTACAGAGGTGCTGCTTCAGCTGTGGGGCTCCTGGTCAGGAGCTGCATCCGCAGATCAGGAGAGGTCTAGTGAAGAAGTCCGCATAAGAGAGCTGGTTCTCCAGTTGCTCACAGAGGCCCTTGTTTTGCTTTGGTTGAAGTCACCAGGCTAGCACAGACTCTTTCACCCAGCCAGCCAGCCAGGGATCTGCAAACATTAAAACAAAGCAGGGAAAAGGGGGAACATGGCTTCTGCCTTCTCACTACAGCCCAGCAAAGACTTCCCCTGCCCTGGCTGCCACCACTTGACTTCTCTTTTCCCACAGTGCTCTTTTTGCCCACTTCCAGGCAACAGGGAAGGGGCCGGGAATGTGAGTGGAAAGTGGGTCAAGATCCTTATTGTTCCTTGTTCATCTGTGTGGGTGGTAAGAGAAATGTGAGAGCTTCTCCTTAGAAGAGGCCTCTTTGGCCTGGCTATAAATCAGAGCAGCTCCAGCAGCACAATCCAGGAAACACCCAGAACACATTATCGTTCCCCCATCGACATCCCCTCATCTCCTTGCCCAGCTCCAAGCTCTCTGCCCGCTCCAGTTCATTCCGGCTCATCCCTGCAAGCCAGCACAAGGGGCAGGAAGGGAGGAGAGGGGAGAGGCTTTGCTTTCAGCTGCTTCGTGCTCCCAGAGCTCCCTGAGGACTGTGTGTGGGTCTCCTTGCAGGGGGGAGAATGATTATCTTGTAAAATATGACTTGAATGTCAAGTGAGATTTGCATTCTGGAATAATTCTGCTCCAGACTGGGATAAACCAAGCTAGAGGAAGACACAGGGAACTATTGCACTATTGGTCTTCTGATTAATTTTCCCATGTAGACAAGTCCAAAGTTGAAATAGCTCCAGCTTTCCTCTTGACCCTTGAATAGGAGCGCAGGGTCAGCATGATATACATAAGGTGTCATTGTGGATACTTTGCCCTGTTCTGTCTCTGTGGGACACACAAGATTTTGGCCATGGATGCAGCAACCCCCAGTGCTATGGGGAAGTGGTGGATTCTTTTGCTTTCAGGATTGGACATGAAGCCGTCATCCAGTGTAGAAGAAGAGCAGTCTGGTCAGCTCTGTTTGCAAAAATAGAGGAACAGAAAGTTGTATCCAGATTAAGTCATGGATGATAACTATGTGAACACAGAGTTCTCCATCAAGTTGCAAAACACCAGCTGAGCTGCTAGGAAAAGAGTTTTCATGTTGCAGCGCAGACTGTGTGCTAAACATTGCCTCTTTACTATTAAAAACCAAGGAAGGTTGCAACACGCAACCACATTTACAAAATGTGGGAGAAAGTTACATCATTGTATTGTAAATGTCCCTACTATTTTGGCTCTGCAGGCCTGCGCGTCAGGAACAAGTGCTGAGCTCTTGAGTAACCATGTGTGTCAGCATACGGAAAACATTGGTTAGAGATGCAACCACATCACCAAGTAGAAGTTGCTTACAACATTTCAAGTTTTTTAATTGTTCTAAGTTTACTTTCTCTGTCTTCTTACTGTAGTAGCAGGTTATGAAGTTTAGGTGGTTATAAATGCAGCCACTCCTGGCTAGCACTCTCAGGGAAGATGCTTTTTGAGCTGAAGACCTTCCTTAGGTGATTATTTTCATCTGCCAAAAACTGTATGTACAAGCCAGTTGAGATGATTTGCTTTTGTGCCAGACTTGTCACTGTGTCAGCTGCAAAAAAGTATGTAGGGGACAAAAATTAAGACTTACGTTTCAAAATGTTCTACTTAAAGATCTGCTTCTTCATTTCAATGTTTTTGTCCCTCCCCAATTTTGCCTAAAATGAGAACTGAAAACAGAACATCACACACTTTATGAATGAAATATTTAATCTGACCAGAAGTAAATTGTGTATTTGGAGATGAGGAAAAAAAAAAAAAAAAAGAACAAAAAGTAGTTTTAATTATAGTGTTTTAAACAAAGTATGTTCAATCTTCATCATCCTTTCTTTTTAATTACTTAGCAGCGCATGAAAAGATAAGGAGTTGTAGGTATTTCCCTTGCTGGAGATGGGGGTTTTGTGCATGCTGTGTACAAAGCAGTTTAAGCCTTACATTTTAATATGACATATTTATGGAAAAAAACTACTTGCATCATCATGTCTTCAGTTCTAATGCAGACTGGCTTTCATGTTTATGGAAAAGACAAATAAAACCAAGGCAATGTAGCTCAACCCAACGGAAGTCCTGACAGTGTATCTGTTCCTCAGCTGTATTCCTTTTTCTTATTTCTCACAATACAGTATCAGTCATTGTTACAGACTCCAAGTCTGGACAAGGCCTGAATTTCTATGGAGAAAGACAAACAAACACTGATAAACCTAATTTAGGGAAGTAGTCTGTTCTTTGGTTGTTTGCTTATTTAAAAGAAAATAAGCAACTGTGTAGCAATTCACAAGAAAATTTCAAGAGACAACTAGCAGATAAATTGTTTCTTCTTAGATCTGGAGAGCACAAAATCTGCTTTTTAGCCTTGTGAATTAGGTCTGTGATGATTTTATTACTGTTTTTATCATATTTGAAACTTAAGGTGGAATCATGAAGAAATACAATTTTTATCCATGACTTCAATGACAATACACAAAACATTACCAGCAGGAAAACCACCTGTATTTGGATGCAAAGGCAAGGGCAGGTTCACAATTGCAAACATTTAAAGTGCTTGCTAGGTTTTGGAAGTTTATCATCTTGAAAAACATACCCCATCCCTGAAATGAAACACACCGTGACCAAACACAGCTACTACTTGGAAATGTTTGTGAAACTGGCTTCTCCTTGCTCTGGAAGATGTTGGAAGCTAGGACTGAAGATGTATAACAGGCATGGCAAACATCTTACCTGGGACTATGCAGAGACCTCCAGAGCTGATGACACACGTCTGTACTGAGGGTGTAAACAGTGCACATGCTAGAGTTGTGGTACAACAGCCTCCAGGGTCCTGAGGCTGAGAACATGCTGACCTACAGCTCAGAGCACATACCCTGCTGGTGGCCACCCCTCTATACCTAGCCCCACTACTATAACACTGAAGCTTGAAATACATTCTCCTCTACACCTCAGTTCTTGTGCACACAGAATTAACTTCCCATAAGCATTCGCACATTTTCTTTCTACCTCATCCTGTGTCCCACAGTAAAGCTTTTCTCCACTGTGCCATCTGCCAAACAGCTGGAGAAAGGTCCAGCTCCTGTCATGTCTTGGTTGCTGCAGTGATACCATCACCTGCCATACTAGCAATGCTGACATCTTCCTGATTTATCCCTGGCCATGGTTAGCACGTGTACAACATGAAGCACAGTAGTGTCCTAGGTTCCACTAGGTTCCCTAAGAGCAGTGGCTATGCCTAAAGGATAGATGGTTTGGAGATTAATCCCGAGTTTGTGGGTCCTGATGTGAACATTACCCGTGACAAAATGCAGTGAAGAGAAGGAGGTAGTGCTAGCTACCCTTTTGTAATCTATGGACCACCACAGGTACAGACCATGGGTAAGCCCTCACCTGGAACCAGTGGGAATGCTGTTACTCGCACATGCACAGCAGCCTCGGCAGATATAGGTACAGTTTTTGGTAAAACAAACAAACGTAGTAATGGCAGAAAAGCGTATCAGTTCTGTCCAGCTTTCTAGGAAATACTTTACGGTAGAACTGTGATATCAGGTAAGAAAAAGAATACCCAAAACTTTTACAGTAAAACTTTGAAGAAGTTCAAGCACTCAGCCTTAACAAAAAAAAAGAACAAAAAAGGCAGAGACTTGGGCTAAAAAGTGTATCCCTGGAAAATACAACTACAATGGTAGTGTAGCTGAGGAAAATAAATACAATAAAACTCAGTGTCTCAAAATTAAAGCCAGATATGTATGGTCTATAGAAAATAAACACATTTTTCATAGTGGAGGGAATTAACCAATGGAAATATCATTGCATGTTGTGTACTAGATTTTTCATCTCTAAAAATAGTCATCATCAGGACAGGAAAGGGTTTTTTCAGCTGATGTGCTCAGGTTCAGATGAGAATCAGTTCAAGGAAAAGTCAGTTCAAGGAAATCCAAGAGATGACGTGAGACGTCTGAGATCAGACTCTGTCATCAGGTTGACTCCATGATCACTTTCAGCAGGAAACCTTCATATCTTCAACTTGCACTGTGACTGTCTCTAAGCTCTAGCTTTTTATGGAGTGACAGTGATACAACCTACAAGCCTTCAACAGGAGCTTGTACTTCAGGAGCAATGCAATAGAAAGTGAAAAAGAAATACTTCCTCATCCTTTCTTTTTTTTCTATTCTCTCCCCAACCCATCACAGCTCCTTGGATCCCTCTAAATTCGCCTTCTTTTGCTCAGCAAATGGAGGCTTCAGTTTGGTATGCAGTTTAATGGAACTTTGTGCAAATGCCTGGAAAGACCTTCTATAAACTGTTCTTACCAAACATTCAAAGTAATGCCCAAACATGCAGGCAGTTTCTTGGTGTTGCTCAAGATCATTTGACGTGTCATTAAAGAGACATCTCTGTTTAATCCTCATTCTTTCCATGCTTTGAAAAGAATGACATTTCAAGAAAAGGGGCAGGTTTTCTTTCTGGAAGTGGTTGTACCCTTCAGTTTCCTATTCAGTTTCATGAAAGTCTCACCCTTAACAGATGCAATTTTGAGACTGCATAACTATGCCTGCAGCATTGTATTTCTCTGTGCTGGGTGTGTATCACACAATTATAACTATAGCAGAAGGAGTGGACATGGGAGTGCTCTTGACACTATGCCAGTGTGAGACCACAGGTGCATTAGCTCATCTTCCACATCCTGGACGCAATGGAGTAAACCAGCTAGAGACTAGGAACATAATGCATGATCTAAGCTGCATGCTTAGAACCAAACTGCATGGCTTACACTTGTAGCAAACAGCATTTTAATGTGGACAAAACCGCAAGTGGGATAATGAAAGCCACTGGTTATAAAACAAAATCAGGTTTCCCATACCTGCAGAAGGCAAAGTCAGCATTTGGTGTTTGATGTAAAGAAGCAACTGTATTAAAGCAGCAGGCCCCAGCCTGTCAAACAGGTATCCCTGTGACCTCAAGGTGGATGCGGTTGCTGTGTGAGCAGCTGTGCCACGGTGGGCCTCAAAGCTGCACCGAAGGATGCTGATGTGCAGAAACCCCCTTGTCCAGTTCCCCATCTCCATAACACCTCAGTGAATTATTCACTTGGTAGGTGCTTAAGTAATTGGGGCTGCAGGTGCTGTAAGCAGCAGGCAGCTTGCCTGGTCTAGCACTTGGGTGTCTGCACCATTGTCCAATTCAAGACCAGCCTACCTGGACAGGAAATAAGAAGACTATTAAGATACCTAATCAAAGACCAAGACCTCTTTTTTTCTTCTCCTCTTCTGAGGAGATGAGGAAAAATACCAGAAAAGATGAAACTTCCAGATGAGCACAGGTGCACAGTACCTTCAGCTTGGATCCATCTGAACAGGGCTGAGCAGCCAGCAGAAGCGACAATACACATGAAGAAGCGCTCTGTGGTTTCATTCTTGCACCAATTTTCCAAGCCTGTGGCAGTAAAACATGCAGGTAGAGTATCTGTGCTGCACTTTGAATCTGAACCCTTTATCAAAAGGGTTCTGGATTATTTCTATCACAAGACTGAAGGATACAGCATGGTAATATGATTCTGTGTCCTATAAAAATCTCCTTTTCTCAGAAAACAAGCGTGTGTGTCAATGTGTCTGAATTTGGCATAGACAGCCACTGTGATTCATCATTTACGGACCCCTGTTGGCCAGGGATCCAAAAGGATGGCAAATCCTCATGATACAGGATAAATTGTAATCAGCTGTTGTTATAAAGATTAGACACACATTTATTACAGATGTATCTGTCAGGGCAGCGCACGACACACGTCACAAGCTCTTGCAGTGCAAAGTCGTGTTCTCCCAATGCAAAGTTGAGAGGACAAGGAAATAAAAACAGCAGCTTGGGGATTGCATGGTCTGTTTCATTTCAGCTAAGGATCACCAATCAAACAGATTACCAAGTTGCAAACACTTCCTACAGAGCAAAGCAAAGACAGATTTGCCTGTGCACTGAATCTCATTACAGAGCTTTGTCACTGAAAATTGCTGCCACTATTTGAGGGGGGCACTTTTGTGCTTTTCTCTTGGCTGCAGATCTGGATTGTCCAGAGAGAGGAACTTGACTGACATACTGCTGAAGACAAATAACCAGTCATTTCAAGCCCTGTGAGTTAAAACATTGTGAAACAGGAGTATTTAACTATGAAACAGCAGGCAAATTAACTGCCTGTGAGCTGGGCCATAAATATAATGTCTCAAGGAAAGCAACCTCTCACAAATGGTTTGAACTAACTTTAAGAGTGTCAAGAGGAAAAAAACCCAAAACCATACAAAAAGTCTTTAGGAAATAAACCTCTTCCCTGTCTCAGCGTCCCTCATAGTAAGCACTAATCTTCTTTAACACCCACAAGGCACAATGTTCAGCTTGTAGAGGATTACAGTGGCTTTCTGTGGTATAACTCAGTGAGAACTCCTTTCTCACTGCGATATCTGAGAATGAATAAAAACAAACCACCAACACACAAGGGACTTCTTTTGAATCCTGCCCTCAGGTGAAAGTAGGTTGTGATTCATCACTCAGGTGGCCAGCATAGGTGGAAGCCAAGAACATCTGAGGTGTCAACCAGTGATCAGAAACCAAGGTCATAAAAATACCACAAGCACTTTTGCCATTGAAATGAAACCAAGAGTCTCCAAAACCTTTCAGAAACAATTAACTGCAAGGCTGCTTCCCAAAAGGGTCGCTGGACACTTGATTTAGCTAGTGTCAGGCTGCAGAATCCAGCCCAGATGGATCAGCTCTCTGCCCCTGGAAGAGCTCCTTCCTCTTTCCTCCAAGCACCTCCAAGAGGCGTTGTGTGGGCACAGTGGAGGACAAAGCTGAAACTCTTCCAACACTGCCTAAGAGAAGAAGCTCTCAGTCAAAAAAAATCATTGACAAATGTCAAGCTGTGTGGAGTGCAGGCAAGGGGGAGCTAATGCTTTCTGGTTTTTTCTGCACAGAATTTGCATGAATTGATGTCACTAAGAGTTGCTTCCATATAGCATGATGTGGCCTTATGGTTAGAAAGGGATGGTTTTGGAAGGCAAATGGTGTTGGGGTCTTTTTTATCAAGTGGTTACTGTAGAAGTGAAAAAAATCTTACACAGCTCCAAAACCCAAAATCTGTAAAAATAATAAACTTTAGAGAATAAGAGGCAGATTCTTTCTCTTGCAAACTTCATTTTACTTTCACAGACCCACGCAGAAGTGAGAAGTGTTCCTACATTTAATGCTCAGTAAATTGTGTTGACATATGAGTTAGAGGTAAAATGTGGCAGTTTAACTGCAGAAGTTATATGTATATATAATACCACACTGTTATGGGGTAGAGTTGAATTTCTGGTCAGGGCATCCTATTTTGCTTTTTTTTTTTTCAGATGATGCCCATTAAACTATAGAGTCTGACGACTGAAGTAGGGTTTTTGGCTGCTAAATACTTCCAGCAACTTGTTATAAAGCTATTTAGTAAAAGTCTTGACTTTCCCAGTTGAATTGTCTTGGTGCCAAAGCAATCCAGAAAGCAGTTCAGAGACAGATTTTTAAGCGTATCATCTCTGACTTGCCAGTAGGAACTTATGACTGGAGGTCCACAGACTGCTTAAGTACATGTTCTCTTGCTACCGTTTCAAATACTATCATTTAGGAATAATAATAAACTTTACTTAGCAACTATTCAGGGTTGGAAGGAAGCTGTCCCAGTACTCATTCTGAAAACTGTCTTTGGACCTCACTGTTTTGATAGGGCAGAAGTAGACTGTTTCCTGCCCAAACGCAATAAAGGCAAGTTTGGATGCATTCGTTCCTGTGCCCACGCTAGCTTCCCTTCAGTTGCTTACTCCCTGCAGGGCTGAAGAGAGTATGTGCTGCCATCTGCATTACATTCTTCTTTCTTAGACATATGTACATCCAAATGAATCTTTTTTTTTGACCTCTCTGTTTATGAGTATGCAGCAGTATGACAGAGGAGTGAATCAGAAGTACATTCCTTTAATTTTTAGGGTCTCTTTTGCACTCATTCAACAAATACATCATGAAGATGAGCTTCTGGGGGTATAATGGCTGTAAGGAAGTGGCTAACACAGAGTAGCAACTTTTTGCAGAGGTCAGGCAAAATGTGTTGTTTTAAAAGAGGACTCTAAGTAGTGCGAAGTATTCATGCTGCAGTGAGAGCACTGCAAGAGATATCGCCCTCAGTGCTGATCATGAAAGACATGCACTAGCAACAACTTGACTTTCACATAAACTTCATGAACTCAGTGTGTTTCAGCCTTTCAGATGGATGAGCAAAACTCACTGTCTAGCCATGTATAGATTTTCTGATGTGACGGTGTTCTTGAGTTGGCTTTGGAAAATTGACTTAAATTCTCCATATACTGCCCATCAGCTGAAGATTTAAGCCATATACTGGTCAGAAGATACAATATTATGACAAAAGCCCTTAAGCATTATCACCTGATGCAACACAATCATTTAGGTTGGTAAACTATAGGGACACTTCCTGGTATTGTTGCTAGCACTATCCCTAAATAACTTTGGGGCATGATTTGGTAGGTAGAACGTTTCAGGGACCATTCCCAAAAGGTGCCTTGCACAAAGCCACTTTGTTTTGAATGGTGAGCCAGGTTGCCAGCTCAGACATGGAACGGTCTGTGTCTTCTGGCATCAGTGCTTGACAGTATTCCTGGTCATGTTTGATTTACCAGTATAGATTTAGTCTATGTTGTTTCTTTGTTAAAACAGGCTTAGAAGTGAGTTCAATTCTTCCATATGCATCGTGCTAGTGTCAGTGACAAAGTAGCCAGTCGTTTTGAAGGGAGAAGAGCAGCTGAGATGAATGCTTATGGCAACTGAGTTTGCACAGGGAAGTCCCCTAGCAAAGCCAGAGTTTCACTCCACTTACTGCCAAAAGAAAAATAAGAATAATTTGCATGTTAGCTAAAAAAAAAAAAAAAGTAATTTGGCCCTGAAATCCAGCCAGCCTACAAGGACCTACAGTAAATGGGATAACTTCTTTTGGGGGTTTTCTTGTAATTGAAACCAGACTTTTTCACTTGGCCATTGCAGAAGGGTGTAGGAGTGACTAAGCACAAGGACTGAATTTTTATCAACATGAATAAGCATGCCTAATAGCCTTGATAACATAAGACATATAGTGTGTATGTATGTATATATATGCACATCTTCTATATTTATGTCTGACTATATTTGCATTTTATTTTTATTTTAAATAAACCATTATATGGCTCTTTTAAGTTACATTAGGGTGCCAAATCAAGACTTTTAGACCATGTTCCTCTTTCATAAACCAAAATCAGTAGGAATAGCACATGTGATGCAAATGTAGACTTACACAAAGATTTCTAGAAACAACTTTATTTATGAACTTCAGTGAGTTCTCTGGGTTAACAAAAGAAGACTGAGAGGACTTTTTGCAGAGGACTGCTACATTTCTGAAGTGACAGCACAAAGCTTCCAAGGGATGCCAGTCCCAGAAACCACCATGTTTGGACACAGCCAGCATTCACACACCTGAGAGGTCCCTTTGAAATTCAGGATGCACCTGAAGAACATCATGTATGAGAACTAAAAACACACACAAAAATGTATATGAAATAGATCAGCCTGAAGTAATCTGGGAGAAGAAATATGGTGAGGTTTTGGTAGAAGAGGTGTCTACTCACCTGTGAATGTCTCCTATTCAAAGCTGCATTAGGTGAGGTTCGGATAACATACAGAAAGCATTTATTTATTAAGAGGGTGGTAAAACACTGGAACAGGTACCCTACAGAGTTGACCAATGCCCCACACCCTTAATAGCATGCTTTAACCTTAAGTCAGCCCTGAACTGGTCAGGCAATTGGACTAGACAGTCACTGTAGGTCTGATCCACTGAGATAGTTTAGTCTAGTCTGGTAGGATCTAAAAGTCAACTTGAACACCACTACAACAGCATGTAGGTTTACATCTATCATAAAGTTATCCCGTACTGTGTGGGATTTCAGCCTTGAGAATGATGGCTTCATCCTAATCACAAGCAAAACCTCAAGATCTTGATTTTTTTTTTGCCTAAATATTATTCATTCTGCAACAGTTTGATTATTTTATTCCTATCCTTCAAAAAAAGGACATGGAGGAAACAATGGAGCCAGGCAGGCTCCTTTGGAAAGCGGTCATAAAGGAAGGCACTCTGGGATCTAGCAGCTGCCATGCCATGGGGGAGCAGAGGACAGCCTGGTGCAGCCCTGCTTTGAGTGGAATGTGGGCTGGTGAGGGGTCCGTGTGTGTTCTTCATGTGGGCCCTCGGTATGCACAAGAAGTACAGCTCATGCTGCTGCCATGGAACTTGAAACCTAGTTGCTCCTGTGTCCTGCTGCACAGCTGCTGATAAACAAGCTTTAGGACTTCATATTACAAATAACCTTTTATTGTCTGCTAAGTGTTTTCAGAAAAAGCTGATTTTGAGTGAATATAATCTTTCTGGGAAAAGCAAGCCCAATCCCGTAATTACCTTTGACAGCTGAATCAGCCCTTAACTTACTTGCAAGTGGTGATGGAGGGACAAGCCTTTGCAAGCTACAGCCTTTCTGGAGTATGCGAAGCCTGTTTCTTGCCCTCTAAGAATAGCATCACTCCTAATCAGTGTTCCCTGGAGACTTGAAACATAACCTGCAGAAGCAGTATGTGTGTCTCTGTGACTGTGTGCGTGTAAGGAGAGGCACTGCATCTTTGCCAGCCTATCTGCTCAGCTAAGCCCCAGAAGGTCATTAAAACCTGACAAAACTTGTTACAGGCTGTTTAATGTCCAGAAGTATGCTTGAATTTGCAATGAGACAGGGGAGGCAGGAGTCTCCAAGGAAGATGCCCAGCGCTGACCTCCTGAAGCAACCCACTGCTGAGAGCTGATGTGGTCAAAGGATGACCCCTGGGCACCAGGGGTGGTATCCCCTCTCCTGCTGCGCTGATGGCCATGGAGCCAATCTGGCATGCTTGGCCATCAGTGTTAGCTCCAGCTGCTTCACTCTGCAGTTATTCTTCTCCCGTCTCACCAGCAAACAGGATGGAGGGGTGCAAAGCTGGAGATTTCAGTTGCCTGCTGAAGCCCTTTTTGTCAGTTCCCAGGCTGGGATCTCTGCCCTCTGAGCATCTCCCTTGATAGCACCCACAGGTCATGCACCAAAAGGAGGTTAGCAAGAATGAGGGCAGCAGAGCAGCCTAACAACCCTTTGCCTCCAGGTTTGGAGGCTGATCTTATGCGGGCAGCAGCTGAGCCCTCCCTGTGATTGTGAGGCTGGGTGGCTGAGATTGGCTGGGGTTTGCAAAGAGGATTCACACCACCACATCACTCCAGGTGAGTTACCCTCCCCACAGCACATTTTCCAACATAACAAAGAGAAGGTGACTGTTTTGGTTTGAGGAGTACAGTTTGATACTGTCCATTCACTGTAGAACTGTTTGCCTTTCATTGACTCAGGATTCTGCAACCCATTCAAACTTAGCCTTATGTCAAAACCCAGTTGAGCCTATTTGTGGTCTCCTCAGTGAGGACTAGCTCCTTGCCACCCATGTGATGCAGGCACACAGGTGGTGGAGGAGAGCAACTTCTGTTGCTGCCAGTGCACCGAGGAAATGCTCACAGGGTGAGCAAGGAAGTAGCCCATGCCAGGAGCACCCATGCCAAGGGTAGCAGGGGACATGCAGAGAATGGCAGCTGGAGCCAGATCCCTTTATGAGGCAGCAATTACTTAAGCAGCACCTACTTATAGATGCATAAAATACAGGCAAGGGTGTGTCAGCTTTTATAATACTCCCTGGCTTTCATAAATCCATGTTATGAGTTGCATTAGAAGTGAAGCTTAGCACCTGAGGTCCTGACCTGCGAGCAAATTCAGGGCAGGGAGCAGCCTTGTCCTCGGAGTGGTTGAGGGCGGTTGGGAGCACAAAGTGTGCCGGCTTTCCATGTCACTGTCTGAAGGAGCAAAGGTTTCAGCAGTCCAAATGGGAGCAGCCCTCATTCATCACCTGAATCCTAACGCTATCACTGTCTGGGCTCTTATCTCCAGCCAGTTGAGTGCAGCTGCTTCGCTGCCTCTTTGAACTCCCTTCCCCACTGTCCCTCTGGACACACCTGGGAGGACCAAGGTGTGGAAGCAGGTGTGGAGAGAGGCCAGGGATGGCCACCTTGCCCTTTGTCCTAAGGCAGGATCTGGGCAAAGAAGGGCTGGGCAGAGGGAGTGGTGTCCCTGAACTGCACGGTCTCCTGCTGCTCATCCTGGGACTTTCAGGTCAAGCACAGCAGCGTAGCAACACGTTAATACCGATAAGGTGTTGAGAACATAGTGGAAAACAGTGCAAAGGCCACCCAAGATGGCATTTAGCTGCTGTCAGCACCTGCGTGCTGCCTAGTGGATGATTTATAATCAAGCATTAACAGCTATCATTAGAGCTTCAGCTTTTTTCGATGTTTGTTTACAGGTTGGAGAAGGTTTTAGATACAATTGGGAAGGATGTGGACAGGTTTCTGGCAAGGGGAAAAGGAGTAAGAATGAGATCTGGCAACAAAATTAAACTGCTTTAATGAGAAAGAGAAAGGGGGTGGTGGGGGGTGGGGGGGGAAGGAAAAATCCCTGCAACCCACAGAAGCCCCATGCCAGCAGAAAGCTGATTTCTTTCATCCTGGTGGGGCGGGCCCCTTGTGGGCGCAGCTCAGGGCCGGCTGCCAGGTGGTGTAGGTGGTGTGCTCCGTACAAGAGTTCAGGGCTGCCAGATGAGCCGTATCACCTGCGGAGGAACTTTGTCCTTGCAGCCACAAACTACTAGAGCAAGCAGGGCTGTCCTGGCTGAGCCCTTATAAAGCAGAAAGCAAGGAGCTGCCCATGCAGCTTGCCCTGACAGGGAATGATGTTAATTTCCATTCCGAGTGGAGGACTGTGGTGCCCCCAGGGCATGAGAGCTGGGGCAGACTCAGGAGTGGCCAGAGGCAACAGAAAGGGACGGTAGCAGTGAGCAGATGGGGAACAGTCATTTGGGAGCACAGCCCAGAGGGGTTTGCACTCAACTTAGCAACATAATGCTCACTAGTACTGTATACAGGAAGGCCAGACACGAGTGATGATAGCCATGCCCTAAGGTGGTGGGGCATAAACCATCTCAGCTCCAAGCCATCTTTGGCTGTACAGCCGCTCCGATTCACATACCTTCCCCCCGGCCCCAGCTCTCTGTCTAGATTTATTTGCCTTGAAGCAACGACGCAGTCCAAGTGAGGGTGGCTGCTCTACACTTGATCTGCTGCAGCTAGGGAGGACAAGCTAAGAGCTTGTTAGCAAGGCCTCAGAGCTTCTCTTTGATGCATTTTGTACTGTTCATACTGATGGTGCAATACCGACAGATCACTAAGTGTCACGTTGCACCATCCCAGTGCTGCACATAGAAGGGTTTTTCTGAGGAAGAAATGCCCAGTCACATATGTTGCAAAAAAAACTGAATTATGATCCTGCTGGCCATGCCACAGTATACAGGAGAAGTACCATCTACAGCTTTTCTGGATTTGAAGGAGGTGAAACTGTGACCTAACTTGGTCTGCACTTGTCATGGGACTGCACTAAGTTATACGGGCTGTGTCATTTCATTCATTTTTCTACTGTGATTCACCCACTCCCATGGAGGCCTACGTAAATGCTCACTGCTCTTTACACATTGCAAAAGGAAAGTGTTCTCTACAAGATTCAACACAGTATTTTCAGCTGACTAAACAATTAACATGCATAAAATCCAAGATGGGGCTATGCAAAGCAGGTGTAACAGGATCATCAAATCCTTATCTGTGGGTAGGAAGGCCCTGGAATGAGAAGGAGTTAAATCTTCCTGCAGCTGGCTCAGGTTGTTCACTATGGAGACCTGGAGTGGTCAATCAAGGGCTGGCTCCACACCACATACCATTATTCCTCAGTTACCTGGCAGCTCTTCCTCATGCAGCTCCTCGTAGATACATACCTCAGACACAGCCACATCCTTGGGACTGGAGTTAGAATCATAGGAACAACTGGGTTGGAAAAGACATTTAAGATCATCAAGTCCAACCTTCACCCCAGGACTGCCGAGTCCACCACTAAACCATGTCACTGAGTGACTCATTTACATGGTTTTTAAACACTTCCAGGGATGGTGATTCCAACACTACCCTGGGCAGCCTGTTCCAATGCCTGACCATCCTCTTGATAAAAACATTTTTCCTAATATCCAGTCTAAACTTCCCCTGGCACAGCTTGAGGCCATTAACTCTTGAAGCACTCATGATTTGGGATGCATGGGGCCTCCCTGTCCATGCCAGGGGCATGGGGACAGTTTGGTTCTCTCCCCTCACAACACTGAACAACAATATTCCATGTTTCCTTCCCCATGTCTTTGGCAGAGGGGAGCTCTAGCTCCCATGCAAAACGTATTTGCTTCATCCTGAAGATGAGAGATGCTTTAAAGTCCCCAGCATTTTCGTTTGCTGAGCACAGATTTGGACAGGGTCAATGAAAACAAATACATCTGCCATGAAACAAAGCTAGAATGAAACATCCCTAACAGTTGTGCTATACACTTGTCCCACAGCCTATGACTGCAGCACCAAGTGCTATGCTGCTTCTCTCCCTCAGGTCACAGCATCAGCTCACCACCCAAAACTCCTGAAAGACTGTCTCTGTACACAGGTGCAAATAACAATGGCCAGCCAGATGCCTGGCAGCTCATGAAGGTGGGAAACAAATCTCTCAGAGGAGCTACACAAAGCCCATGGAGACAGCTCACACATATAGTCCAGAGAAATAAAAGAGCTGGCACTCTCTGGACTGAAGTCACATCTCACTTGTTGCGGTTTGTTCTCCCTCAGCACATGTAGCTCAAGAGGCTGGTGAGAAGCCTACTGTAGTTGAAGAATGCCTTCAAGTAACATGTGGCTCAATTGCCACGCTTATTATTTTGCTCTTTGGTTTTATTTTTTTTTTTAGTCTTTTAAAAATAGATCCTTGAAAATAAAATAGCTGCTGCCTGAGACTCCTGCATTGCTCCTGCAGACTCTGCAGCCAGGAAGAGCTATCCCTGCAGCCAGGTGTGGAGCGCATAAGGGACAACATGCTGTACAGATATTGTTGTTTCCAAGGAAGCTGGCTTTTGCAAACACATCAGAGAGGTTTTCATGCAGGGTATACTGCTACTAGGTCAAAATAACTGTTTCTTCAGTTTCTTCTCCTGCATACACAGGAGTAGGCTATATGCAACATTTCAACAACTGCAGTTCTGAACAGGACTTGTACACCTAAAATAGGGTAAGTACCGATAAGCATCTAGACTTCCAAAAATGTTAACCAGAGCAGAACTCCAGCCATCTCTTTCTGCTCCTATCCCATGCTGAGTTCCTAACTCCTCAAGCTCCAGATCGTCAGCCCTGGCCCTGATTTTCGAATGTGTTCATAAAAGACCAAGGCAATCCCAACATCTTTCAGCTGCAGTAAGGAGCTTAACGAAAGCACCCATTTGAAAAATTAAAAAGCTGGCCTCTACATCTCCACTGCCTAAAAGAGTTTGCCAACACTCTTCAGCTGCCTTCCTGGGAACATTTAATGACAGTTTGCTTTGCTCTGAGTGCATGGGTAGTATATTATCCTTGTGCCACTACTTGCTTTGAGCGTTCTTCATGACTGGAGGCATTTTTTTTTCCTTCTTGCTTTTGATCTTACCGAGACTGTTATTCCTGTAGTAGCAAAGCTATTTGTCCTTTTAAGTAAGCATGTAGTAATTCACAAAATCCATGATTCATAACGAAATTGGCTTCAGTCTGCGGGAGTTTAATGGTTGTCTCAACCAAGTGCAACTGGCAATCTTGGCACAGAGCACTGCAACCCCTCCTTTAAGTAATAACAGCTAAAGTCTTAGACAAACTGGGTAGTTGATGATAACCAGTATAAAACATGATATATTGCATAGCTGTGGTTAAATTAGAGTACGCTTTAATTTGAGCTTGTGCAACCATGTTTAGCAGCAGTTAGTGTTTTGACTGTGTTAGTTGTAAAATTAATATTACAATTGGACTCTAGTCTTAAGCTTTGAATCTTTTAAGACCACCAACTATGCCATGCACTGAATTAGACCAAGGCATATGGAAAACCCCAATGTATTCCTGGTAATGCTCTTCAATTACAGGAAAAAGTTGTTCAAACTTATGCTGCACATGGAGCTGTAACATTTGTAAACTACCAATTTTTTCTTAGGTGATCTATATATGTATGTTTCTCTTGTGTTATAAGTGCCATACTACTACAATACAGTTGTGTCTTTGTATTCAAATAAAAAGTCTGGGAAGAGGTGCCAGTACTACAGTCCACAGAACTTAGCTTGATGCCCCTTAAACAGAGTCCCTTCATCATGCACTTTCTGTGCTCCTAGAACTCTGTTAAATGGAAGCTTGAATTACTTTTAGTCCACTGTCCCACAGTATTTTACTAAACCTGCCATGCAATGAAAACACCTGCTAACAATTATCTGCAACAAAGAATCTGCCCCCTGATTCAGAAACTCTTACATACCATGGTTTATAAATAATAGTTGGTTGAGGCATTCTTTTCACTTGTAGGAAGAAAAAATAGCCTATTTCTAGCTGTTACTGAGCATATACAGCTTGCTGGGCACAGTGAGTGAAGCCGAGCCAGTCCTTTGTTTCCTTTGATCCATTAAAGTCTGAGCCTGTTTCCTTCTGCCGGAGCAACATCACAAGCAGTGGCTTTCAAAGCAATGTTTGTTTTCTCACCCCCTGTTTATGCTATGGCTTTCTCAAGGATGTTCCTGTTGGTTTGAAATTTCCCAGGATTAATTTTAGCTCATAAGTGATTTTTTTTTCTTGGAAAGCCATTACCAGCAAGTGCTTAACAAGTGCTCTTTAGCACTCTAAGAATGGACACCGTGTCCTTTTAAAAGTTAAAAAATGCCAAGTGGCCTTTGTGCTTCATCTACTCCAGGGGAAAAATAGCCCGTCCTTAAATAAGCTTGGGTGAAATCAGAAAAGACCTGCCAGAGGGGCTAAAGGGAGGCTTGGGAGGAACACAGTGTTGAAAATATCCAAGCACAAACCATTTCATGTTTTGGATGCTTGTTTGCATTTTTCACAGACTCAGCTAAAGACGGAGGGAGCAAAATATTTGTCCAGCACAATACAAAGCCAGGTCATCTTCTCGCGGTTCTTATCCTGACTACTGTAAGTTTGGTTCTAAGGAAAAAATGACCATATGCATTTTCTTGAGGCTTTTAAAGCACCCACACATATGTAAGCAAATACAAAGATTTACCCAAACACTGCTATTTTTGGCATTTTCAGCTTCCTGCAAAACAGCTCTCATGTGAGCAGCACTGACTGGCCAGTGCCTGCACTAAACTCAGGCAGCCAGCACTCGTTTTTGTTGCCAGTTTTGAATTCACCACCTAAATTGGGAGAAACATTAGTGCTTCCAGGAGGCCCGGGAGGATCTCCCTTTACTGGGGACAGTGTGTGCAGGTGCCCAGCACTCTGAGTCTGGCCTCTTCTGCCCATTTGGTCGATCACAGTGAGTTATAACCCACAGCACTTCATGGGCGATGCTTTCCTTTCAGCCTTGCTTTGCAGTGTGAAGGGGTTTTTTTCCCTCTGCTGATTTTTCTAGACAGGAATCCCTTTCTTCTCTTCTGTCACATGCACCTGGAGCACTGAATTCAAAGCAAAGCCCTGCCTTTGAGTTTCCAGAAGTGGTGCTTTTTAGATGGTAAAAAGCTGGAGCAGAAGATTGCTGGAATGTTGGTGAGTTTGTCCAGGAGGGGTGGGAAAAGCAGGTGGGCTGGAGCCACTCAGCTGGAGGATGGCTGTTGAGGAATAGACGTTTGATGAATAAACATACCACCATGCCCACAGTCCTGGTCAAAGCCCCAAAGACATGACTGTGCTATACCCTGCATGGGCCGGGTGTTTCTTTCTTTTTTAATTAATTAAATTTTTGCATAAGAGCCACACTTGGATTCATGCTGCGTAAACACTGCTGCAGTTTGTTGGGACTCAGTTTGTTTGGTTTGTGTATCCATCCTCAGCCTGCATGGGTCCACCTTCTCGAAGTCCACCCAGGTTTGTACCTCAGGTTCAGAGATGGTTCTGGTCTCCCATGAAGCTCACCACAATTTGCCCACCTTGGGCAGCTTGCAAGTGCTCTTTACGTTTAGTAACACATACTAAATGATGACAAATGAAAGTTTCAATAACAAATAAGCTAACAGAAACCTCCATTACCTCCCACAAGCACGCACCTGAGAGAGGACCTGAGAGGAAAAGCCTCAAGACCCTCTTGGTGGCCTGGGGTCCAGTGCTACCTTGACCTGTGGAACATTAAGGAAGGCACTGGGATGGTAATGAGTGTGGGGATGTCAGCTCTTCAGCTAGCCTGCCAAGCCAGCAATCAGTTTTTTGCTGCTGAAGATTTCAAGTGCCACCCTTTTGTTCACAGATCAGGTGAACAAAAGTTGAAAACCACAAGACCTGCACCTTTCTCATCAGCTTGGATGGTACATCGTTCTAGCAAGGGGATGTGCTGAAAAAAATTAAAAAAGGGAAGCTGCATTGCCTTTTCCAGGCGTTTTCCACCATTTTCCCATGAAACTGTCGTTCCCTCTTCGTCCCTGAATCTTGGGCCCCTGTGCAGGCACCCAGACCACAACCCAGGGAGGAGGCATCCCTGGTGAGGCGCTGCTGGCACTCCGCCACCCCTGCGCCATGGCAGGCAGTGCTCCTGGGTGCACTGCTCTTTGCGAGGTAAGTAGAGCCTTTAATTTCCAGAGATTATACATTTCAGCCATCTACAGAGGGGAGGAACACTCTCCCTACCAATGCTCCACCCAGGAGCAGTTTATCTCCATCCAGATAGGGCTGAAAAGGCACTTGAGCCATTTGCAAGGGTGGGCAGATCAGATAAAGGTGATTTAGTGCAGAAGGCAGCCGAATTGCCTCAGTCCATTGCCATGGCACCGGGAAGGGAAGGTCTCCTGTGCCCCTGGACGGCACTGCTGCATCTTTTGGAGATCTTTCAAAATACACTCCCAGCAAATGCTGTTCAAAAATCTGGGCTAAGCAGATGATGCTGATACAACAAATATGTTATGACATTGCTTTTTTAAATTTACTTAGGAACATAAATAGCGTTGTTAATTGCTATTCCTTTCAAAATATTGGAAGATGTAAACAGTGTTTGCCAGATGAGTAGAGAAATGTGGCTGAATTTCTGTGGTGGCAAAGGAGACCATGTGTTTTTTAAGAAGACCACTTAGAAAGGGCTCTGTAGTGATCAGCGTGGAAAATTATCTGGAAATGTCTTTATTTTTAACAGCTTTATCTTATCATGAGCCCCCCCAGACCCACAATTTCTACCAGGAAGACCCTGGTCTTAGAATTATGAGGTAGCAGAAGAATGCAAGATTTTGTTTAAAACAAAAGAAGAGCACAGGGAAAAGAAAAATAAGTTTGTTTCTTGGGTGTCTGAACAGATTATGTGGCCTGGGATCACTCAAAGCCTCAGGGAACAAACATGCACAAACAAAACTGCAGCTTTCCCCAGTTCCAAGCTGACTGTCCCAGCTTTCTGGGACTGCCTGATGGTGACACCAAAGGATTATGTGCACCAGTGTCCTGGGTTCAGCAGTAGCAGTCATTTTTTCTCCTTCTTAGTAGCTGGTGCAGTGCTGTGTTTTTGACTTTCAG
>JAOEHY010005331.1:0-29189 GCA_025447955.1 Psilopsiagon aurifrons | reverse complement strand
GCAGTGTTCAAGGCCAGGTTGGATGGGGCTTGGAGCAACCTGGTCTGGTGTGAGGTGTCCCTGCCCATGGCAGGGGGCTGGAACTGGATGAGCTTTAAGGTCCTTTCTCAACCTAAACCGTTCTATGATTCCCAAGTCAAATGAGCATCACAGTTTTGCATCAAAACGCACACAGCCTGACAACAAGCGAGTAATCCCCCAAATCAAAACACACTGTGAAGCACAGACCAAGGCTGTTCAAAGGCAGCCGATGCTTTCAGGTAATCTCAATTACTCTACACCAGTTTGCTTTTCAGAGTGTGAGCTTTAAGAGCCTGGGGCTGTTTTTTATCACACACTGAGCCATGGTGAGCAAGCAGCTGAATCTGCAGTTAAAGCTGAGTCTCTTCTAAAGAAAAGAGCTTAAAAGCACTGAAATTACAGCTCAACTTAGCAAGAAACAGCAAACCAGCCAACAAAAATTCATCTGAAAGTTTAAGGTGTTGACGCTCAGGAGATGGTCAGATGTGCTCAGGTCCAAAAGGAGATACAGGGCTCAACGGACCCAGTCAAACTCAGTGCCATTATACTTCTATGGAAAAACACACCTTCATTAAATGAGAAAAAGAAACCAAAGACAACAAATAACGTGAGCTGTGTGGTTTTGAAGCCCTCAGCCTCCGAGACAACAGCATTCTCATGTGCTGCACATCAAACCCATTATACAGAGAGGGATCAAACCCCTGGATAGTCTTTCACCCACCTTTCAGGGCATGTAAAAGCGGATGGCTGTATTTCTGAGAGAGGTGCTTCCTGACCAGAAACTGTAGCGAAACCAAACCAGGTATCATCTACCCTTGTTATTGTGTGAACAACTGATAATAGGTGATGCATATCAAGGGCTGTCAGAAAAGGCATGTTTTTCACCTGGAATTGCAAGGATAAAATAGAAGACAAGACAGTGATAAAGCAGCTGGGGAGCACACAGAAGCAGACCTTTGGGTATTCACAACCTTGCTGTGAGGCAGATTTCTGTTAGGACGTGGATGTATCTTCCCCCCCGTGCACATCCAGCTAGGCGAGCTGAACCTTCACCCCAGGGCACTTCCTTTCCTTCATGTGAAACTCTCCAGTTGTAGCTATGAAAACGTGCAAACTACAGAGCTCAGCATCATCCCCCTTCGCCAGGTCAGTGCGATGCAAAGCCACAGCATGCAGCTGCGTGCGGGTGGCTGAAGGCACCAAAGAAATGATTCTCTTTGCCCTCTCCACTGCCAACCTGCTTGGGTTTGCAAAAGCAATTACTAGAAATAAAGCCATAAACCCCACTCTTCACCTGACACACTGCTGTGCTTTTCCCTCTGTCTCCTTTGGACGTCTCATCCAGAGCATGGTTTTGAACACTGAGTATTCTCGTTTGCTCTTATCTCCACGGCACTTAAACATCCCATTACAGCACTTTATAGCGCACCTATGGGAGAAACAAACTTCATGCAAGTCAAGGTTGCTGCTCCTCCAATCTCAGTTCAGCAGTTTTGCACAGGTTCAGAGCGAGAGAAAAAAGGAAAGAAGCCTTTTGGGTGATTTCAGCATAGCTCTCGCTTCTACTCCTGCATTCTTGCATCTGAATTACTGGCACCTTCTATCCCAGTTTCCTTTATTACCTAGGCCGGGTGGACAAGCTTAATTTGCAGGTGGTGGGGTGTCCCTTTTCAATAGAAGACATTAAGAGGAGTGAGCAATTTGGCTGATACCAAACCACCAAGTGTCTTGGTGTCAGACAGTTAAAACTAGACAGGATCCACAGCAGCTTGAGGTTTTCTTCAACACATCTGAAGCCTTTGAGTCAAAGCAAGCAGAGATGAGAGGTTAGACTTGAAAAAGTCAAAGAAAAAACCCCAAAGCTGCCTCAGCAGATACCAACCAGCAGCAGTTTTCTTCTCTTTCAAGGCAGGATAGGTGGGACTTGGTGCTTTAAATAAAGTCATGTTTCGGCTACAGCCAAACATAAGACACAAGACTCGCACTGTTTTGTCCTCAGTAGATACTGCTCTGGCTCAAAGGACCAAAAGAGCACCGCAGGACTGCACTGCAGCAGAAGTCAGTGCTTTGAGAGAAGTCGGGGGGAAATCATGCTGACTCCTCAGCAGTTCAGGATGAGGCTCTTGGGTTCTTCAGCACACCGGATCTACCTATTCGTGGTTATTGCCAACCACATCCTAAGTGGAGGGGAGGGGGGGAACAGTGAAAAAGGCTTGAGAGAAGATATGTCGAGTGCATGCAGGAGACCCATCTCTCAGAGCTTAAAGTCTTCTGGGAAGCCTCACAGGTACAGCAGAAAAGAAAGGAAGGAGTGCAAGTTTTCCTCCCTCACAGCTTCTCATCCCAGATTTGCCTGCTGCGAAAACAGCAACCAACACTGTCAGCTAACAGGAGGAAGGTTGCAATCTGAAGCTCTGCCACAGACAGGGCCAGAGGAAAGCCAAGAGTAAGCTACCTGTTTCTTCTCCTCCTTCTCAGTAATTCTGCCTGTGCTTCAGAATGCAGTTGCCCAGAGAAGCCCCATCCCTGGCAGTGTTCAAGGCCAGGCTGGAAAGAGCTTTGGGCAACATGGTCTAGCGTGAAGTGTCCCTGCCCATGGCAGGGGGCTGGAACTGGATGATCTTAAGGTCCTTTCCAACCCAAACCATTCCACGCTTCTAAGTCCAGATCCTGCAGCCATCACACACAACACACAGCCATTCACTTTCTTCTCCCTTTGGAGAGCGTTACTGCAGAATTCCAGAACCAGGGAAGTCTTCTGGCTAAATTGTGATAAGAGATCCCCAAAGAGCATTCAATCTGTGCACCCAACTGAGGTGTGTGGGACTTGTGAAAAGGAATCTGTGAGTGAGATTTGGAAACAAGGAGAATATTGCAAGCAAGGTGGAAGCAAAGGCATCTTTGCCCAAACCAGCAATGGATGGGTGGACACATCAACTCTGCTTCATACCACCAAAGCCACATGTAAGACTCCCCTCATGTGAGAGTAAAAACCAGAAAGACTTCAGGAAGAATAAAACATGAAACAGAGAAGAATAATTTCTTAGCTATAGCATTAGACGGGTGCCCCACAATTATTAAGGTATTTCCATGCACTGTGCTCAGATCTCTGGTCCACAACCACGGACCCTACCGGAAATGCTCAGTTAATATTAGCATAGAAGCACGAGCCCTACCGAAACACCAAGCTGAAAAAAGAAAGGGTGCTTACACTGAAAAACAGTAAGGAAACTTCACAGAAAAAGCCTCTGGAAACGCAGGTACCAGCTGCATGTTCCTACTTGATTTGCATCAGTATCCAACGGATTCACTCAACACAAGCCCTTACGTGTTGGCCTTTCAAATGCAATTCCCACTTCTATTATGGAGTCTCTTCCCCACCCCATTGTCTACCAAAAAAATATGTGAGACAACACAATTCTTGTCCTGCAGCTGTAAGCACCAAAAAAGTTACCAAAGTGCAAGAACTTATAGTGATGCTTGCACAGAGTCTGCTAAGAACACATGCTGGGGAGTTTCCTGAGCAAGACTTGGCTTCCCATTGCAACACTACAGAGTTAAAAGTAGGACCTTCCTAAGACCCTGACTTTGGAGTCCTATGTACACTTGGCTCCTGAAGGACAAGTACAAAACAGGAATTCTTAAGTATATCCCCAATTCCTTGGCCAGGAAGACCATATATTCTACTGAAAGGGGACTGCACTGCCCAAAACAAGCACCGGTTCTGTTAAACTCTTGTAGGTAAAACACAGTTTCAAGACTTGCCCCGTAGCTGGGGACTGTGGGTCACTACTCCCATCTTTGATAACATAACAAGGAACAGAGAATACCATCTGAAAAGGAATTTTGAAACATACACACTTCATTCAGCACAAACAAGACAAAGATCCCTGTGACATCTTTCTCCAACTTTTTCCCATTAATCCCTTTGCATCAAGTCCCAAGATCATCTTTTCCTGCCCAGGTTTGCCTTCTCATGGAGGAAGAACCATTTAAAGCAGACTCCATTCTTTTGTACCTTCCAGTTCCTTTTGACACACCATCTTCCAGCCAGGATCTCCAGGTCACCTATCTTTTAAGTCCTTTCCTGTGAGACAGCATTCTTGCAACTCATTTCTTCCAGGAAAAGCTGCCGTAGAACCTGGACCAGGTCAGGATCTGGTCACCCTTTCACATCCTTGCTGAGTCTTCTCTGTGTTGCTCTGTGCCTTATAACATTTCTGTAAATCCAGTCCATTAGGAGCTAAGAAGACAACAGAGAGGGCACAAAACAGTCTCAGAGCACAGAGATTGCTATGGACAGTGAAGGTGATAACTGGCTTACATACAGCAACAAAGACTTCAGTTAGCTGTGGGCAAGCTTCCTAACAGTAAAAGCTAGAACAGTTTGCCTAGGGAAAACTACAGTCCCATCACAACAGGTTAAACAGAATGGGAATACTTTAGATAGAGCTGATGTTGGCTTGAGGTACAGAGACATAGAGCTAGATCATCTCTCACAAACCTTTCATCTTGTATCACCGGTTAAAATAACATTTGCAGTCTTGCACAAGATACATACAGGAACAGGTCAAAGACAGAATCCACTGCACATCCAAAAGCACTTCATTTGGGACCTCATGTTGGAGCGTTCGCAAGCAGAAAAGGGAAGAAGGTAAGTGATGGCAAAGCCACGTCGGAAAAACATTCTCAAGTAGCTTCCTGCTGGTACAATGACCAGGAAATAACCAAGCTGCTGTCAGAGGCTCGGGTCCGTACCGTGGGCTATCTGCTCAAATATGGATGGACTCCCAGAAAGTGTGCCTAGGAAAAGTGTCAGAATGTCCATTTTACACACACAGAGGTCCTGTTGTCCCCAGTGATTGAAATATATCCAAAATGAGAGTACAAGGGGACTGCAATAGTGTAGTCAGCCATCTGGTTCTATCAACGTGACCAAGTCCATCCAAAGACAGTAGATTGCTTCCCCGTGCAGTCCAAACTTAGGGTTCTGTTAAGAGGTCACCTTCTCAGCATGGACAATAAACTGTCATCTCCTTCAGAGCACACTGTTAAACACAGGCCTCTTCTGCAACTGCCATTACAGAACACCCGACACGTATTTGTCAGCTGGCAAGGGTTTGCTGGCCAGTCAGGAGGATTATTTCTAGAGTCGGCCTCGTGCACAACTTCACTGTGCCAACAATGAATATTCCATCACAAAACTTCACAAGAAAACCATAGGTACTGTGGAGCCCCCAAAGAGATGCAGGAGAGGAAGAGCTGCCTGCTCAGGAGAATTACAGAGGGCACAGGGAGTCTAAAAGGGAGTCTAAAGGGATCCAGATAACGTCAAGTCTCAACCCTGCGATTCAGGGACTGTGAAATTCTGGTTAACATTTAGGAAGATAGTTACGTTATGAATACAAAGGAAACAGGAGGTTAAGAAAGAGAATTCAACTACATAGCGCACACTATTCATTAGTTCATGTACTTGCTCATTCATCCCAAGTAATCACATTTAAAGGATTCTTTTGTGCATAGGCAGGATTACAGTCTGAGCTTACATACCTCACTCCAGGGACAGGAAAAACATCTGTGGTCAGATGAGTGCCTGCAGCAGGAAGATTCCAACCCCTACAGAACTGCAAACATCACACCTACCTTTCCAGTGTAAAACCTCTTCCTACAGACTGATTCTGACTACATACCAGGTTCACACTGGTCTCCTAAAATCACTGCGCCTCTTCGCTGCTGTGGTAGCAAAGCAGCACTTGCAAATTCCCCAGGTCAGGTAGCAGGAAGCATTTGAGGAACCACAGTTTTAGCACTGGGAGTATGCCTTCAGGAGGCAGCTGGCTCCACCAGACAGATCACCCCCTTGAGTTTCAGCATCTGGTTTAGATCACACAGCTACACCACAGATATCAGCCAGGGCTCTGAAAACAATTCCACACCATGGCCTTCAAAACCATTAGATGCGCCAGTGCCTTGACCACTGGTCAAGGTGAGCCAGGTAACTCCCCACAGTCCCTCTTCTATGCATTTGCCCTCAGAAGGTTTCATTCAGATCTCATTTACCACCCCTGGACATGGAAATGAACTACGTTTGAGGAGAGGTTAAAATAACTGACCTGCTTGAGACTGCAAAGGAAGAAACTCCATATTGTCCCATTCTGTATCACATACTCAGTTGCGGGAGAATCACAGAATAGTTAGGGTTGGAAAGGACCCTAAGATCATCCAGTTCCAACTCCCACTAAACCATATCACCCAGGGCTATGTCCAACCTGGCCTTGAACACCGCCAGCGATAGAAAACCTAGTAGGGTAGGTCCTGTGTTGTTCTTGTTATGCTTGTAATCCTTGTATCTAACCAGACTCGTTTGTAAACCTTGATGCAAAGCTTTGCTGCTTGTAATATTACACAGAGTTATGGCAAAAAGTGATGTATCATGTGTTACACTCCATTTTCACAAGTACAATGTAAACCCCAGTGAAGCTGGAATAAGAGCCAGGAGTTTCACTCCTCTCACAGCACTAGCTACCAGAAAAATAGAAGTACTCCTGGCAGTTAAAGCACTAAACTGTTGTAGGAATAATACTTAAATACCACCATCGTCCTGCACACTTCAAGCCACAAAACCCACAGCTGGATTGAAACTAATTCTGTTCCATTCCTTACTTCCAAGGCCTGGCTCTCAGGTTATTGATAGTTGATAATCAACTGCTTGCAGGGCATGTTCCAGGGTCTGCAAAGGAATGGTGTAAAGAAAAAAAACATCTAGGGTCAGAGCAGACCACTTTATTCCAAGAATGAAGCACACCTGGTACTGAACACACGGGCCTCAGCCATTAGACTTTGCATCTGGGGTAAGAACTTAGAGTAGAAGCTCTCTGGCTCAAGTGAACTGCAAGTGTCTGGTTTGAAAGCCCAAACATGTCAACCACATAACAGAGATGTAGATACTCATGGCAAGTGGTGCTGCTTTTCACTCTCTTCTCCTCTGAAAGTATCAGTCCTCGTATCAGCTGAGAAGAGTCAGGTTTTTGAATTGGGCGTCTCAGCAAGAGGTGGCACCTCCAAAGTCCACATAGCCCATTACAGATACTTCTGCTTTACTCTGCACACATCTTCATAACACAGGAAAAAAATGGGACATCAACAAGAACTCCTTGTCCATCAGAGACTTTACAACCTCATTTCTCCCTTAATACTGTAATCGCTCCTACCTCCCCCCCTCCCCCTTTTCCTTCTCAAAC
This sequence comes from Psilopsiagon aurifrons, assembly GCA_025447955.1. Classification (NCBI taxonomy): domain Eukaryota; kingdom Metazoa; phylum Chordata; class Aves; order Psittaciformes; family Psittacidae; genus Psilopsiagon; species Psilopsiagon aurifrons. The sequence continues at coordinate 21,927 of JAOEHY010005331.1, read as the reverse complement.
ACACAGGACTGGTTTTATGTTTCAAGAACCATTTTAATCACGTCATACAAATCAAAGGAAGAAACCAGAGATTATGAAAACACTCGAGTCCATCTTATTTGTTTGTTGCTGAAATCTCACCAAGGAGTTAGCATGATTGACAGTAAAGCCGTAAGAATTAAAAAGAAGGTTCTGCCTTCTGCTCCCAAGGTGCTGGCCTATGAAAACCAAGTACTTCAGACCAAAAAAGAAGGGAAATAAACCCAAACCAGGATCCATTAATCCATTAAAGGAAAAAGTCTCATTTTAAGACTATACCCTGCAGGCAGGTTAATCTATATTTTATATGCATTCTTGTACTTATCAATTTACTTAAAGTCTTCAGAGAAAGCAGAAGGGAAGCAGTGCACTTGCCTCCCAAGAGGTGACAACTGCATTTCCAGATGGAGACTACAAGGTCCTTCTCCATGCTTCTGCTGTTTGGACCAGCTTGTTCTCTTTCACACTTCTCACTGTCCCTGTAAGAAACCAACTGAAATGTTTCCAAGGTCACTTGCATGGAGGTGAGGTCCCCTCAAGACAGGCAGTAAGCCTGCTCAGACTCAAATGATATTGATACCAACCAGGGGATAAAATCAGGTGGAAGCATCTGATCTATTGGCAGCACGGACCTACCAAGTCTGCATGAGTAAAACCAGCAAGCTAGTGAGACTGCAAATCCCTTTTGCATGCTCCTCTCCAGTTGCAAGACATGGTAAAGAAAGAGAAGTGTGAGAGGCTGTAAGCAGCCTACAAGGACTACATTTTCACTTGACCGCTGTGCATCTTCCAGTAAAGTTCAATTTCACAGTCCAAGGCACATTCTGAAGCTACAGTTTTTATTTTTCGAGATGATTTCAGTATTTAACTCTGGCAGGTTTAGAAAAGAAAACCTACTGATTAAAACTGAGTGTTAGAAAAGGGAAGTATGGGTTGAGGGAAAGGGAAGGAAAGAGAAGACAAGGAAACACTCAAATCATTATAGATAGTTCAGCCATAAGTCTCTAGCAAAGAGCTGGGGAGCATAACTTTTATACTGTGTGGTTCCATTGATACTAGGTTTGTCTACAAATTCTATCTCACACTCCTGGGTGCTGCAAGGTGAATGCTCCAGCTCCAACACTGTTATGTTGTTTGGCATTGATGAAACAAGTATATTCCTCGGAACAAAAAGGGTCAACTGAGGACCGCGGGCCGGCCAGTAGCGACCAAGATTAAAGCCATTGATCCACATTTGCCCCTGTTGAGAGAGAAAGAAAAACAACAGATTAATAATTTGACAGATAACAAATGATGCTTTAAGCAGAGCAATAGCTTTAAGTATAATGCTCTTCACACAGTAACTTAATTTCCTCCATCCTTCTGTTTGATAGAACACAAGGAGAGAAGATTGGTCCAAGGAAAGGCTAATAACAGTCAAAAGAATCTAAATCACTGATGAGCTAAAGCCATCATTAATATTTAAAAAGAAAGTGGTCAAATACTGCAGTAATTCCACGTATGACAACACTCCAGAAAACAGAATTGCAGGATCCTGGCACTGAATTTTGCACCAAGTTTAAGAGTACGGCAAACATGAAAATTGTATTTGCTTGAAGCTTGGTTGTTAAAAGGCGAAAGAATTCCCTAAAGACAAAAGCAGATCTTAAACTCTGTTGTGACTCTGTATGAGTGTAAGACTACACTGCCTTGGCAGTCCCTTCCTATTGCAGGGTTTCAAGGGAAAGATACAGCTTGCCTAGAACACATGAAATTAAGATGCTTATTAATTCATATTCATGTTCAAAGGGTCATGATCATCAGAGTAGAATCCAGTTGGAGCTCCCCATGAGAAGCAGTGGCCATAAACTAGCACACAAGTTCCACCTCAACACGAGGAAGCACTTCTTTACACTGAGGGTGTCAGAGCACTGAACAGGCAGCACAGGGAGGGTGTGGAGTCTCCCTCTCTGGAGACATTCAAACCCACCTGGACACGTTCCTATGTGACCTGCTCGGGGTGGCCCTGCCTTGGCAGGGGTTGGAGTGGGTCATCTACAGAGGGTCCTTCCCACCCCAACCATACTGTGAATCTGTATTATGCTTGCAATAGCTGACTCAACAAAAGAACTCATGAAATCACATAAAAGGGAGTGCTGTATTTTGCTGTAGCTACCTACAACCATTACAGTCCATGGAGGTCTGCAAGCATTAACTGAAGTTCAATGAAATTGTGGTTAACTTGGCATGTAAACTCTTTAAATTACTTTTCACAGTGGAAATGGCCAGAACCCCTTGTTCAAAACACTGGTTTAGCATTATAAATACCTCAAGCTCAAAAGATTTCAGCAGCACAATTATAACACAGTAAATAATGGTGTTCAAGCTGGTTTTGAGGCATTTTTCTTGTGTTTTCTCTTTCAAGCATTTATGGAAACAAAGTCATACAAAACTCCCAAGAGGAGCTTTGTAAGGAGTTGGCACATTTGCAAATGCAGGTGAGTTATTTCAGCTCTGTGGTACGAAATCCTGTCTTGCACAGTTCTGCTAAGGTGTTCGTTAGAAAACAAGTTTGAGGTTGAAGTTTGTTGATGATTTGATCGACTTTACCATGCTTTGTGGCTTGTTTTTGCTATATTAAAAGAGAAGAACTATTTGCTACAGAAGCAAAGGACTGAGCTTGAAGAGTTTGAAAGGAAAACATGGCATTAATGCAGCCTCCTCACACAAACTGAATTAGTGAGTGTATCCAGTAGACAGTAGCCTATCTACTACAGAGTGACTGCACCTACTACAGAGAGTGACTGTAACCCTCTGGGAAGAAGGAGTTTACTCTAGGAATCAACTGTGTTAGTTCCAATGCAGATGGTATGATCAGACAGGTCTCTTGTTTCTGATCTTGGTCACTGGTTGTAAACTCATTTTCCCAGTAAAGCTCTGGACTTCATTGCTCAGTTCCAAACTATCATTGTTAACATTGTGATTTCCAGAGGCTGCACATTCAGGAATTTGTATGCCCTTAACCAGCAAACCACAATACTACATACACTACCTATCAATGTGCCCCAGACAAAATAAAGGTAGGGAGGGATCTCTATCTTCAGTAGCAAAAGCTCCTTTAGCAGGGTCAGCAACTGCAACCCATGATTCCACAGAAATCAAGAACTGTCCTGACTCCAAATCCTTTATTCTGCTAAAGAGAAAAAGCCTCATAAACCTAACCATACACACAGGGCATGTATACTTAAGGCCATTGTGATTCCTCAAGTGAGGGTGGAGGAAGTCTTATCAATAATGAAGAGTTTAAAAACCACCGAAGCCAAGCCAGCTACAACCACAGGCCATGACTGTTAATGCTGTACCCTTCCTTCCAGGCTGTTCAGCATGCCAGACTCCTTGTCTTAATGTGCAGGACCATCACTAGAACTTGCTAAGTGTTTGTTTCCACAGATTTCAAACTACTCCAATACATTAATTTCAACCACTTGCAAGAGTCCCTCTCCACAACACAGCATTGCCAGTTCATATAACGCCACTCAAGGAATTAAGGCCCAGGTACAGTGAGACCAGAGTGGAATTTACACACTTAGACCCTCTACCTTAAGTTTAACAATGAGCAAACGCCTTTATTTTGAAGTCTTGGTTTCAATGCCCAGTATCACCTCTATCTTACTCCTGGGTGCCTTAAAACACTCTGATCTGACCCATATAAAGCTTGAAGAATCAATTCAATAGCCTTACTTACAGTTCAACTGGAATCTCTTCACCATGACTGCTTTAGAGGGTATACAAACTGTGAAACAGAGGTTTCTATAGATCAGAGGAAAATATTACCACCACTATATAAGAATTCATGGACTCATTTGCCATTTCAAAGACAAGTTTGCCAACAGGCAGGTATGGTCACCTCACCTCCTGAAGATGATTTTGGATTCATGGTCTCAGATTCCAGTTGCTGTGCAAGCAGCTATTGTTGGATTTTATTCAGTGATTAAGACATGCATACATACAGGAATGGATAAGGCAGACTTCCTCATCCAAGCTCAGTGCCAGCAATGAATCAGAGCCTTCTGCATATTGGGAAATGCTTTAACCACTACAATGCTGTAAAGAGGCCACCAGCAACTCCTCCTCCTATTCTATTTTAATAGCAGTAAATGAATTGTTTCAGAAATCAATAATTTTGCTACCTAACATTATCACAAACACTTCCCAGAAGCCTGGACTTAAATGCTCAGGTATCTAAGAAGAGTGGCACTTCAGTGCACACATTCTGCTCTCTGCTTCCCACCAGCTCGTTGAGGTGGTCTTGACCCACCGTGCATGCTGGCTGCTTCAAACATGGCACTGTGAAAACACACTTTTTGTTGCTCTAGCTGCATTCCAGCCCTATGAGAAGTTTCCATTAACATGCACCTGCCCACAGGCTTCTCAGAGTTGCACTCTCTGATCCATTCAGCCCAGGTAACCTCCAGAAGACAAGTAGTAACATACTCCATGCATTGGATCTGAACCGATGGGCACATCACCAGGAGTTGTGTCCAACCCTGTTTTCTAAGAGGATCCATATTTCTTCACACAGCACTGCAAATGTTCTTAATCAATTAATATAACCAGGAAAGTGTCCTTCACCATGGACAGGCATTTCTAAATAGCCTAGCATTTCATATCTTTCCCAGTGATGACAGACTAGGGGGTTAGTTTTTGATGATGGCTCCACTTTCTACACCCACACTATGTATCTTCTGAATACATCTTTCCCCTCTCTTTTAATGGTTTCTCTCCAGATTCAGTTAAAGCAAGGAATCAATTTCTTAGTTGCTTAATTACATTTGAGATACCCCACCACGACAATCAACCTCTACCCATCCAAGAGAGGTGGACTTTGATTGTCCTTAGAAGCATTCTAAGTGGACTTCAAGTTTTTACAGCAAAATATTGTACCTTTGTCCAGCCCGGAAACTTGACATAGGTGTCTTGAGGCAAGTCTGGAATTCCTCCAGGAATTGAAAGTGTTCCAGTGTAAAAAGTAGGTGCTTCATAACTCAGTGGATCACCAACAGATCTCTTGGGTTGATCAAGGTGCCTGTTAATACCATGGTTCACTGCTCCGTCTATGTCCAGAGGATAGATTTCCCATTCAGCAAGTATATCTTCATCAAGAGTTAAATTTGAAACAAGACCCTAGGAGGAGGAAAAAAACCAAACCCAAAAGAGAACATAATTAACTTCATGCTATTGAAGCTATTTGGCTGCAGCTATAAATCAGTCAGGAATAAAAACTGAATCAAACCATTTGCAACAGCTGCCAACCTGTGTCTGAGTAAAACCCTAGCATCTGGTCCTCCCCAGGTTAAAAGGTTTGCTTAAGAATAAAGAGTTCAGTTTTTTCTCTGTGAAAGAGCTGCTCCTCTTCTAAGTTTTGATCTTTCACTGATGCCCAAGGGTTTTTGCTTGTGGTTTGTCTGTTTGTGGTTCTGGTGTTGAGGTGTTTTGTGCCTTCCCCTCCCTCAAACTTTCTTCACCGTAACTGTGGAAAATTTCTGTTTTGCTTCAACATGAACACGATTCCAAAACCTGCGCCTCAATATAAAGTGGAAGAAGCATTAAATATCACACATCTGAGATACCATCAAGAGATTTGGTAACACTGAGTCACTAACCCAAGACATCAGTCTGCACAACAGCAGAGAAAGCAGTTATTTCCTTCCTGCAAACCCTCTCCAGCTAAGATACAGTATGCCAAATCAAGGGCACATGCTTTGTGACCCCTATTCAACGAAACACTCTGAAGTTTACAGTCAGCTTCAAGATCACAGAGTTCTGTTTCACTTCTATGAACCAAGTGAGCAGCACACCAGTGTGCTCACACAATGAATGCAAAAGCAAGGTACGGCCATGCTGTAAGAAGGAAGATTGTTACCCCTTCACAAATCCTAATTGTGTTAGAATAAGTTTCCAGAATGGTGTTTTAGTGCAATGTAAAGGGTTGATTTTAAACCAATGCTACTACATCCATCTAATTGCTTGAACAGACTCTGCAGAGAGGCTGCTTTTCAGTGCAACTTAAGTTCTGCAAATGCGACATGTCAAACAGGAACAAGCAAAACCACATTTTCTATGGCGTTGGAGGGCTGATCTATGTTGTGCGTTTCTTCTGATGTCGAGTAAGTACTGCACTGACTCCACAAGCCTCATCATCAGTTCAAGCACTAACTGGTCTTCTCTTCCTTTACTTAGATGTCCACTTTACAGAACAGGACCTTATTTTTCTCATAGCAAAATAATGTTATCTACACGGAGTTAAGTGGCAAAATCTGTCTACACAACCTAGACTGTCCTCTGTCAACAGTCAGATATGGATATAGATTTCCCAAGTGAGACAATGGTATAGGTAGACATGAGCATGTGAAAAGATACAGGAAAAATCAGGAGCCACATTCTCCCTTTGTGTCCTTCAACAAGACTTAGATCAGCAGGATGTTATAAATGAAAACCCCGTTAAGATTTCTCCCCAAAAGCTCAATGCTTTGTTCAATTTCAAGCTCAAGAAAAGTGACTGAAAAGCAGACAAGGAAAACCCATAAAAGCCACCCTATTTGCTTCAAAATGCAAGGCTCCAGGAGGCAGGAACCTCTTCCTCAAACTGTCTTTGAAAGCACAGAACATCTAAACCCCAAGGAATAATTATTCCCAGTCTTCAAAACGAACATAAAGCATGCAGGAAGGATTCCGTGGGAAGAAGCAATGCACATATTCCAAAGCTACCTGAGAAAGGCAACCTCTTGTACTGAAGGGAGCCTGCTGTTAGAGGATTATTCTCACAATGCATGTGTCCACTCAACTTGCTTTGCAAGGCTGAAATCCTGGTGTAGAGGTGCAAATTTCAGCTCATTCACAGCAATGGGGAGCACCTTCCTGATCCAACATCTAACCTCTACTCTGCCACCTTCATTTCACAGTAAGCACTTAGGCTTCCTTATCACCTAGCCTGTTATTATGTAAATGAATGCAATGCTTCTCCTCCTTCAACACAAAGGCAACAAACCGGGGTACTGCCACTCAGGTAAAGGCAAGGTACCCTGAAAAAATAGCATGAACAGAGTTGACACTAGTGCTACCCACTGAATTTATATACCACAAGCACAGAAAAGCCTCTGCTGATGATGCTTTTAATCCAGAGGCTTTCATACATCCTAAAAATTCCCATAAGAACACGTTCAGTTTGTTCTGATTAAGGTTTAAAAGAACTGCATGCTTTCCAAAGTGTAAGGTAGGAGAAGCTGCTTTTACTACTGCCTGTAGGCTACCACCTTAGCAAATGCTTGGAGTTTATATTGCTTTGCCTTGGATGGAGTCTTAGCATAACTGGAGATACACCTAGGAATCCTCACAACACACTTCAGAGTAAGATAGCTGGTCAATTAGACTCCTTTAAAGCAAGGCTCACCTTCAATTCTTCCATGCTGCTTAATCATAACGAATATATATCCTTCTTTAGCAACACAAATAGGCCCATCCTACTCATGGAGCACAAGTGTGAGAATGGGAGTTTCTGCTACTGTCAATCCTTCAAGTCTCTTCCCAGTCTATGTTTTAGACAGATTTAGCTAGATTCTCTAACAAGCCCCAAATTTACCAGTTTGTGGTCTCATTACTATGCCAGTCAACACACATCCTCACTTGGGTTTACTCTTTCCTCTATTTATAAGCTTGAAAGTCCTACTTCCTCACAACATCCATGCCTCTGCTTGATAAATAAATGGTACTCTTCAGGCACATATCTTTCCTGTGATGTTTATCTTTCTCCTGCTCTTGCATCTAAACTAACCAAGAATCACTTTGGAGAAGTCTAAATTCTGCTCTGCAACACCTATCACAGAATAACTGAGAGGAAACAGCAGCTTCTAATTTTCTTGGCATCACCCTAGCACCAAAAGGCACCATAATAACCAGTCATTAATCTGGACAGTCACTAAATATTTGACAAGCTTTCTGAAAGAGCATCACAAAATCAATATAAGCCAAGTCAAACCTAGCAGTTAGGGGGCTGCAAATCTCTTCTTAATTGTAAAGCTTTGCAATTACTTCATTATTACTTGTGGCCTAAAAACCTAGAAACAAGTAGTGCACCGTGGCACTGAACACAGCCAACATGAAACACAACACAAGCCTGGCCTCTACAATACCCTCACAAACATCACACCAGGGATCCCATTAAGTCTAAAATGAGAAAGGTCTCCTTTTTGCCCCTGCCCTTCCTACCTTAGTGGCACCTCCACTGCATTTGGTTTACGTGGTAAGGTTTTGGTAGCAGGGAGACTGCAAAGGTGGCGTCTGTGAGGAGATGCAAGAAGCTGCCCCTGTGTTGGACAAAGCCAGTTCCAAGACAGACCCACTGCTGATCTCCCCCAGTCAACTCTCTTTGCCCACGATGGTAACTGGTGAGCAACCTCCTTCATTAGGGACTGTGGTGACAGGACCAGATGTAATGGGTTCAAATTTAAACAGGGGAAGTTTAGATTGGATATGAAGAAGAAATTCTTTACTATAAGGGTGGTGAGGCACTGGAATGGGTTGCCCAGGGAAGTTGAGTGCTCCATCACTGGCGGTGTTCAAGGCCAGGCTGGACAGAGCCTTGGGTGGCATGGTGTAGTGTGAGGTGTCCCTGCCCATGGCAGGGGGGTTGGAACTGGACGATCTTCACGTCCTTTCCAACCCAAACCATTCTATGATTCTATCTGGACACATGAACCCTTGTGTATTTTCTCCCCCATCATGTTGATGGAAGAGTGATGGAGTGGCTTGGTGGGCACCTGGTGTCTAGCCCAGGTCAACCCACCACAGCCACTTAAGGTGACAGTCCCAAAGTGTAGCACTGACTCAGAAGCATTCAGAAGCTTTCTGATCATTATCTCCAACACCTGATCAGTCTAAATCTGAACTGGCAGTTTTATATGGTAGAGTGCTCATGAGGCAGCCCTTGCGAGCCACACTGACAATACTGCAAGGATATGCTGCTGACAAAGGAAACAGGACCAGGATACAAAAGTGCATCTCTATATGCACGTAAATGCACACACTCACAAATGCAATCCAAGGATTCAAACCCCTTGAAGTACAACCGAGATCGACCAGCAATCAACCAGCAACTTTCCAACTCATTTTTGGAGCTCATCCAAACAGCTTCACACATTTTGAAGTGGTGGCTACAGACTCAACCCGAAAGTCTTGCAGGTGACACTTTGGCTGACAACAGAAGTGACCCACCAGCAACAAAAAAATAACCACCAGTGTTTGTCAGCTTTTAATTCCACATAGATTTTGGTGACTGGAAAAAACTCAAACGGAAACTCCTAGCAGTTATATCTTGAGGTAAAGTTCGAGCTGTGTAATCCTTCTTGCTCTAAGGCACTACTTGTTTTTCAACCTGGGGAAAAGAGGAAAACCCACCACAATTCAGTAACTCAAATGATTTCACTTACCTTAAAGTCATTGTTGTATCTACCAAAGTTGACTCGACCCATATTCTCCACCAAGATGTCCAGATTTGCTCCGGCCTTTCCAGTTATGTTTATTGAAAGTGATTTGTCCCTTTCAAGAACACCTTGAGGAACCTATATGAGTTATACCAAGAGGAAAAAAATAACCACCTAAACCCAACAATTCCCTGTTATTTGTCTCTTCAACTTGAATGAAGAAAGGGGAAAAATGAAACAAAATAAGTAAAACCCCTCATTTTCCTTTCCTCCTTTTGCATGTGAGAACGTGTGCACACAAAAGCTGCTGTATCAATCCTCACATCTCAGTACATCAACTAGTGCTACTAGGTGACATTTGTCTAACTGACACCATCTCTTTCCTTAACCTGGTTTCAACTAACTCAATTAGCTGTTAGAAACCCAGTGGGTTTTGATGCACCTGATTCACAAAAGCAGGTTCTCAAATTGAGCGTAGTGACTGAAAAGTCTTTGGCAATATCAGTGATTAAAAGGGGCTTCATCTTCCAATTAAACTTGCTTCAATATTGAGTTTTATTTATTCCCATTTTAACAACATAAAGAAAGAAAGGCTTGACCTGGACACAAAGGTTGTGAGAGTCAGCGCAGGTCAAAGATTGATTAGAAAATAGGCTATCAAAGCATGTGAATTCATGTCAATTCTCATTAAGCAGGAACAAACCTGTCTTAAGGGAAGAAAGGTAAAGTTCAGGTCCTGTACAATAAACTTGGGGTTTTTCTAACTTGTAGTCAGAAACCAGGTTTTTTAAGGCAAGAGTTAGGCTCAGGCTTCCACTTCCCCCACCTTTAAAGAGAATAAAATCCCCCAAAATCTATGGAAACACTGCAAAAAGCCACCAAGGAGATAAATAATTAACATATTTCATGAACCTGCAAGTAAACCCTTCTTCTAGTTTGCTTGGTTTTACTTAAGTAATGACTCTGTATCAACATTCAAATGTGCCAAAAATGGAAACAACAACATTTTCCTTAGAAATAATATAGCAGTATTTTCTGAAATATGAACATTCAGTATGAATCACAGCATGGCCTGGGTTGGAAAGAACGTTAAGATCATCCAGTTCCACCCCCCTGGATGGGCAGGGATATATCACATTAGACCACGTGTCTCCAAGCACCATCCAGCCTGGCCTTGAGCACTGCCAGGGATGGGGCAGCCACAGCTTCTCTGGGCACCCTGTGCCAGCGCCTCAGCACCCTCACAGGGAAGAACTTCTTCCTTATATCCAACCTGAACTTCCCCTGTTTCAGTCTGAACCCATCTCTCTTGTCCCATCACTACAGTCCTTGATAAACGGAATCAATGGTATACTTTCTTGCTTCCTTCATCTGGTTAAATAAGATTACCTTATACAATTAGTTTGGTAAGGCAGACTATATGAATGACTTTCATGAGGCCACCCACAGCAGAAATTAATACCAGGAAACACTGTTTACCCCATTGACAGTGACATAGGCACGATCATGGACTCCGTTTGAAGGTGAAGACAGTTGTGTTGGCTCCGTACAGTTTTTGGGAAGTGTAGTTCTGTACAGTACAAACCCAAAATACTAAGAAAAGAAAGGAAAAACCCCAAACAGATTAATGAACCAAGTCATTCCGTAGCTTCAGTTCAAGTCATGAATTAGATATATCCCACATTCCTACCCACACACTCAGACTGAAATATTAACTTTCATTCACTTCAGATAGCATCTATCAGATACCAACTTCAGATTAGAACTTACTTTGACCTTTAAGTAACAGGTGTAAATTCCACTCACTTCCATTTTTAAGTGTTTCATCAGAATACTTATGTAACTTTAGAAGATAAGGGTCTTGGCTATCAAGTTATCTCCTCAATTAAAACAAAGCAATTAATAACTGACAGTATTATCTCTTCACCGAAATCCATGAAAAGACAGCTGGAAAACCCCTTCCCAACTGAGTTTATATAACAAACTCCAAAGTGCTCTCATCACCCACTGCCTGTAATTGATATATTCATCAAGTTGATATTATTTATTTTAAGAACTACCTAATTTTCATCAGGAACATTTCAGAATCATGGAATGTTTGAGGGTGGAAAGAACTTCAAGCTCATCCAGTTCCAAGCCCCTGCCATGGGCAAGGACTCCTCATATTAGACCCAGCTGCTCCAAGCCCCATCCAGCCTGGCCGTGAACACTACCAAGGATGAGGCAGCCAGAGCTTCTCTGGGCACCCTGTGCCAATGCCTCACCACTCTCATAGTAAAGGATTTCTTCTTTATACCTAACCCGAACTTCCCCTGTTTCTGTTTGAACCCATCACCCCTTGTCCTATACTTTTCTCTAAGTTCTCTGTCAGAAAAAACAAATGTCATAATGATTAGATTTGCTCTCATCACAAAGTGAAACATGAATGAAAAACAAGTATAAATGGACCACCTCTTTCACTCAGTAGCCACAAAACCATCTGTCTTCTAGGCTTGGATTAGAACGTAACCCTGTGTCCTCGTTTTAGCTAGGACAGTGTTAATTTTCTTCCTTATAGCTGGTATAGTGCTGGATTTTGGATTTAGGATGAGGATAATACTGATAATACACTGCTGGTTTAGTTACTGCTAAGTAGTGCTTACACTAAGTCAAGGACTTTGAGCTTCTCATATTGCCCTGACAGTGCAGGGGGTACAAGCAGCTGGCAGGGGACACAACTGTGACAGCTGATCCCAACCTCCCAGAGGGATGCTCCACGCTGTATCACATTATGCTGAATACTAAAGGCAGGAGGAGTTGGCACCCTGCTGCTTGGGGGATGGCAGGGCATCAGCCAGTGGGTGAGGAGCACTTGTGTGCCTTGCGTGCAAAATGGACTGTTGTGGTTTAACCCAGCCATTCAGTCACTCTCCCTAATGGGGTGAGGAAGAGAACAGAAAAAATGGTGTGGGTTTGGATAAAGACAGTTTAATAGGAAAGAAAAAGAAGGGGAAATAATAACAATGATAAAAGAATACACAAAGCAAGTGAGACACAATGCAATTGCTCAAATACATAAAGCAAGTGAGACACAATGCAATTACTCACCACCTGCTGGTATAAGACACTGGATGCAAGGAGAGTAATATCACAGAGGGTTGTTCAAGTAAACTTACTGACAAGTGCTTACTGAAAGGATCCTCACCTGCTTTAGCTCAACAAAGGTTAGTGGGTAAGTGCTTCTCACTGGTCCAGCATGTGACAGCCTGTCAAGAACTTCCACCACAGTACCCACCTGCAGCACAAGAAATGCAGATACATGAAGGTCAGTAAATATCCTTCCAAAGGTAACAGCTTGTATATCCTGCCACCTACCTTCATCTTTCCAGAAAGCAAAGAAGTCTTCAGCCTTTACATCGTCCTTACAGATAAGAATACAATGCAGAGAATTGAAGAAACCAGAAAGAAACATGCTGCACGTGCAGCGACGTTTTATAAACGCAGATGTTCTAAATTTGCCATACATTCATAAACGTGACACTTTATTATTTAATGAGAACTAACCCAGGAGTTTCTCACAAAGGTTCTATAAACACAACTGCTCTGGACAATTAACACAAACCAGTTAGATTACCTAAATTTTGCTCAGTTGTGCTTACAATCAAAGTAGGGAAAATATTACCTATTTCCAGTGATTTACATGGGAACCATTGCGAGCTAAGTAGGGATCTAGTTTGGTTCCATCAAAAGTTATCCAAGATGCAATTACCCTATTTAGTTTGAAATGATTTTACAAACCCTAACGTTGTGATTCAGTGTCACATTCAAGCAGCTGGACTGACTTCCGTGAGACTAGAGCAAGGTTGAGGCTAGTCACACACATAAGTACCTTTGCTGAACGAGGACTTACATGTGTACAATTAAATTTCCCTTCATTGCCATCTGCAATCTCCTTTTGTGACTTCAGAGTTTCCCACTCCCTACAATTCTCTCTCAAGTCACTATCAATTTTATGGTAGTCAGGATGTGCACTTTACAAGCTCAAGAAATGAACTGCATTCATGGTTTTTAATGCAAGATGTCTCGTCTGTTCCACAAGAATTATTTCACTGTGGTAATAACATTTTAGACATCCAAAATAGTTCTCAAATGCAGATTTACTTACAAATCCTTCAGAAAAACAGTACAAAACCCCAACGCAGGCATTTAAAATCATGCAAATTGCGTACTCTAAGAGCATTCACAGAAAGTCAAGCTTCTGAGGCTATTGCAAAGCAAGTTACTGACATTTTGGAGAGTAAAAGTCAGCAGTGCTCAAATATTAACTTACACATTAAAATGTACATCACTGTGCAAAATACTGCATGTGATGGGAGTCAGCAAGAATCATCTATGTACACACAATTGTTTCTTCAGTATAGTATCGGGTTTAGCTGGGATGGAGTTAAATGTCTTCATAATGTATGGGGCTATACTTTGGATTCATGCTGAAAAGTGTGGACAACAGGGATGGTTTACCTGCTGCTGAGCAGGTTTACCTGCTGCTGAGCAGTGCTTACACAGAGTCAAGGCCTTTTCTGCTCCTCACCCCACCAGCGAGCAGGCTCGGTGCACACTAAGAATTGGGAGGGGACACAGTGGGGACAGCTGACCCCAACTGACCCAAGGGATATTCCACACCATGTAATATCATGCTCAGCATTAAAAGCTGGGGAAAAAACCCAACAAGGAAGGGGGAAATGTTCAGACTTACAGCATTTGCCTTCCCAAGTTACACGTGATGGAGCAAAAGAAGGCTGTAAGTACACAACGTGCAATGCCATCACTACCTGGAGGTTGGGTCACCCTCACCAGTCCATAGCTAAGGTGGTCACTCTGGCAAGAACGCTGTCAGGCAAATGATGGCTTGCAAAATTTGGCTGATACTAGCTTGTTCTTATTCTTTCAGTTGAAGCATTGTACCGAAACTGATAACCAGAATTCCCCAAACGCTCTGGCCTGGATGTGCTCCATTCCTTATCTTGTGCTCCTCCAAGGGAGCCAGTAACATTAAAGCAATGTGCAGGACTTGGCAGGCCACAAGAGAGACTGAACTGCCGGGTCTTGTACAATGGCTGTGAAGCAGGAGATCAATTTCTCTGCATAGACAATGACAGAGGTGATTTACAGAACTAAACAACAGTCCTATGAGCATGAAGAGTATTGGCCCCAGGTGGAAAATGAAATTAGAAATTCATGTAAAGCAGTATTAGAACACACACGGTCACTTGAAAGCTACTGGCACCGAGTGCTGCTTTGTGCCTTGCTGAACCGGTATTAGCAGCTTGGATATGTGCCTGTTTGACTTTGGGTTTGTTGGTTTTAAGTTCCTGCTATCAAGGAGGCTTCTGTTCTAAATACAGACTGACCACATATGGTTCACACATGGCCTGGGCTGGTAGCACCTTCTTTCTTTGAAACTTCAATGGATTACTTTTGTTCAGCTTTTCCCCATGAAGTGGTGGGTACAAAAAGAAACCCCAAAAGCACAATCTGCTCTTGCTGCAAGTTCCTGTTGACTGCTACTCAGCGGACAACCAGGTTCACAACAGAAACGTAACAGTAAATTTAAACATCACAAATACTCTCAAGAACATTTAAACCAGGTTAAAATCTGTTATTTCATCCATAAAATAACAGATGACTACTAACTGAAAAATAGAATATGCTCTTATCCTGCAGAGCATGGTCTTCAGAACCAAAGTACAAGAGCAAGCATAAAAACAAGCTCCAACAGGAACAGTATCAGCAACTGCCGACATCCTGTTTGCTTAACCCATTTCTGTCCCAGCTCGTACCAGTGCTGCCTGCAATTTGCTATTGCTTGAGCTCTGCCCATCCCAAGGACTGAGTATGTCTCTAGAACCTATGAGTCTGCCGCTTGCAGCGTTGGGGCACTTATATACAAAGCCCTCCTCAGTGGTGACCAGAAACTACCACCTGCTCACAGCCTGCACAGACTCATTGCAGGCACTGAGACTCATTTACTTCCCTTTGGAAACGATGCTCCCCACATTCTGCCTAATGCCTAAACCCTGTCATCTTGCTCACATTTCTTGAGCCCATCTACTGCCGTTCTGCCTTTGCCTACCCTCAATTCCTTATCTCCAACACACCTTCTGCATCTGTGCAACAAGATCTTTTGCTTATCACCAGCTTTCACGTCTTCTGCAGCAATGTCAGTGTCCCCAGCACCTTCTAACAAATTTACCTCACCAAGGGGATTTCTTTAAAATAATTCAATAGCTGAAAATGAACAAGTGTTTGATAAGGGAACAGCAGGGGAGGTGTTTTGCTGTCGTTGGCTTTGGGTTGCATAGAATCCCAGCATGGTTTGCGGTTGGAAGGGACCTTAAAGCTCATCCAGTTCCAAACCCCTGCCACGGGCAGGGACACCTCACACCAGACCAGGTTGCTCCAAGCCCCTGTCCCCAACCTGGCCTTGAACACTGCCAGGGATGGGGCAGCCACAGCTTCTCTGGGCACCCTGTGCCAGCGCCTCAGCACCCTCACAGGGAAGAACTTCTTCCTTAGATCTAACCTGAGCTTCCCCCATTTCAGTTTAAATCCATTACTCCTTGTTCTATGTTTGGTGGTGGTTTTGCTTGGTTGGTTTTTTTCTCCCCCTCCCCAACTAGCCTAGGTTCCCAATTATTTTATTATTTTCATCCGGGCCAACCTATTTGCAAACCTCCAAAGCAAATATGACAGGCAGCACTGCTTAGGGCAAAGCTCTCTTTTCCTCAAGGTTAGGTCCTGAGCAGCAGATCAGGCACTTAAGGATTGAATTGTGAGAGAATATCTTGTGAGAAACAAACAGCAAACAGAGAACAGCCTGCTCTGGTCACACATACCCCTGTGACGTGCATCATATCACCCCCAAAAATACTCTGGTCTCCTTTCCCTCTTCCTTTCCATGTAAGTGTCAAGGGAGTTAGTTCACTGTGGTAGATTCAATGGTCTACATAGCAGACTGCTGGACCTCGACCGTGCAGTGAAGCTTCACACAGTACCTGTATTAGCACCATCACTGCAAACGATACAGGTGGGAAGCTTATTATTACCAAAGCGAAGTCCTGTCTTTCTGAATATCCCCTGATATTCACCCAAACACATTCAAGCTTCTCCATCAACAACGCTCACTGGACCTGGTCCCAACAGGGGCTAGAATGCATCACAGAGCCAGAAGGAAGGCTTTGGCTGGGACGGTATAAATGCTCTGTGATTTAAGACTCATCCTGCATTGCAGGGTAATGAAGCAGAGGAACAAACTGCTGCTGAAATGAAGCACTGGTTTCACAGAACAGAAGCAGCCTTCCTCCCAGAAAACAGCTCTAGAGGCTTTCAGTGCAGATGGCAGCAACAGGAACCTCACACCTGGCAGGTCAGACATGCCATCTGTATTGCTACAACTACTAGGTAGAGAATAAAACACCTCCTCTCCAAAAGCAGGGAGCATAGAAGCTGAGAAGGTGTAGGAACAGCACTCCCAGTGTGATGGCCAGGTCGGAACTGTGATATTTGAGCAACTTCAGCAATCTGACTCATCTCCTGTAAGACAGATGTCTGGGCATCCTGCAGCTTTCATTTCTTGAAGGTATGAAAGTTCGTCATTCTACTGAAACTGGACAGCCCTATCTGATAGCCATGAACCATGAGAAGGTGGAAGAGTCAAAATCTGATTGCTGCGCTTATACTGATGAGCTTTGATAGCAGCAGAAGTGGTGGGCGTACTGACAGTGGTATAAAATCAGTCACTACCAAGTATCAGCCTGTTCAGTGAAACCTCCCATGGCAGCCTTCAACCTAAAAAGGACTGAGGATACTCAAAGGTTGGTGAAAATGATAAAGATCTGGCGTTATCACTTTGATACAAAAGGTATTTCTGCCCACAACTTGAGTGGGATGACTTGAAGGCACCTGCAATGCCTCTGCATTACCAACTTTCTGCAATGCTTCCGCTGCATTGCAGAGCAGATACATTACTGATGGGAAAGGTGACCACCAAATTCAAAGTACAAAATCAACGCATTCTGAACTACAGCATCCAGTACAGTAACCAAAACAACCTGTCTGTGGCCCAGCAGAAGGAATACAGCCAAATTCATACCTGTGGTCTCCTCCATCCTCCCTTAAACCATCCTCTATACTCATTGCAGGAACATAGTTCTCAATCATCTTTCACAGAGAATTGTCCCAGGCTGTAAAACGATGGCATTGTGGGCAAATCCCAGCTACTCATGTGCTGAGCAGCTATACCACTGTGTCAGGCAGCATATAACATATCTGCATGCTTTTCCCTTGGCAGGAAACCAATTTCTCTCACCAGCCATAGATTTTCACAAATGCAGCAGTCTTCAAATGCATTGAAGTGTTCCACAGTCAAACTTTAAACCCCTAGAAACACTTCAAAGATATGTATATCCTACCTGCTGCTTCTACCTCAGAGGCATCACCAGCTACAGAAACACTCTTTCCTCATAGCTCTGATGCCAGCATTCCCCCAACTACATTAATCATACATGGGTATGGACAACTACGATTCTGTTGTCTTAACATATTATTAATCTCAGTTTAGTAAAACTTCAGGCACAAACTGCATAATGTAAGAATTATCTTTTATATGCAGGTAACGCACAGCATATTACAGCTATAATTTACCTTCTGCAAGCGAACCTTCCCATATGCAAATTTGGGTGTTGTTGGAGGGATAAGGCCTTCTGGTAACTGGTTATACTAGAAAGGGAAGAAGGAAAAAAAACAACATGAAACAGATTAAAGCATGCTTTAATGGAATTCTCACTTTCCACTTCACAACATACAAAAGCAGAACTTTAAGTAGACAATCTCACTGTGCTAAAGGATTACAGCTGCACCTAGTGTAAGATTGAGCTGCCAAAGAATCAATGCCCTTGGAGCCCTCCTGCAGAGCCTGCACTACTGTCTTCTAAAACCCCCTGCAGTCCTCTTCTCAATCCACAGGAGCTTGAGTGAACCTTTCCAAGTCTGTAGGGTGGTACTTCCAGCTGAGCCTTCCTTAGCAGCACTTCAATACAGGAATCATCAGCCTTCCTACCGAGGGACTGATGAAAACCTGATTTATATTTCTGGTAACGAGTTCATTTCTTTCTGTATTTGGAAATGATCAAGATAAAGAATACAGACTGGTTTGAGTTGGAATGGACCTTAAGATCATCCAGCTCCAGCCCCCTGTCATAGTCATTCAGGCTTAAAGAAAAGAACTGTAATTCAGCCAAGAGAAGATGTCAAAAATAGGAAATCTCAGCTCAAACAGTAAAAAATAGAGCATGCTATCAGCAATTGAAAGAAGCTGTACACTGAAACCTTTATTCTTCATTATATTTATTAACTGAAGGGAACAGCAAAGGAAGATTATAACATGTTACCCTTCTACACAGCCAACACAGGGAACACAGTCATTAGTTGCAGGCAACTTAATTTTCTTCCATCAGCTCCACTTCAAACTGCAACTGAGTAGATAGACTGATACAGGTTTAAAACCCACAGACACAGGAAAACTTTGTTGAGATCCTGTGGATATGGAACGTAAGAGATAAACAGACCACAATACCAACACGCCTTAGGTTATACTGAATGCTTCAGATCTTATCAAAGCTCTCACTGCACTACAACATTACTTGCATTTCAGATAAGGATCTTGCCTTGAAAAAAACAACTCAAAAACAGGAAGCTTGGGAATTTCTCTGGTGAGAAAAGCTGCATCAAGACAGGAGGTTCCCCTTGAAAGGCTATTAAAATGATGCCCTCAATGGAAAGCTTAGGGATAACGCTGTGATCCACAGCAGGTCTTCCACAGGTACAGAGACAAAGGCATGCTCAGTGGCTGATGGATGCTGCAAGGGGAGAAGCACTGTTCACTGCCCATCAGGACAGAAAGGATAGCCAAAGGGGCGCAAGATCTTTGCCCTTTTGTAACAAGGAGCACTTAGGCTGGCCTAATTGCCTTGTTTTTCCTCCCTTCCCTGCAGAAAACAGTAAATTCAGAAGTAACCCCTACCAACACAAGAATGAGAGTGTCTGCAGTACACCAGTGATGTTTCAAGGAAACACTTCCTGGGGACACTCACCATACCAATGACTTCCCTCAAGACAAAATACTTCTCTGTGAGATCCCCTGCTTCACTCAGTGGAGCATCATAGTCGTAGCTAGTGGGCTGTGGCATATAGGGCATATTAGCACCTAAGTGGGGGAAAAAAGGCAATTATAAACAGGGGTATTTGGGATTTAGCATAAACTCTTCCTGATGGAGGGCAACATCCTTCTGAGCTCACACTGCTCTATTACAGAGTCTTCAGAAATACTCTATAGAGAAACAAATTTATCCATGTTTCAACTGCCTCACAGGACTGAGGCAGAAGTAGCCTTTGCAAAGTTAAATACCATGTGGGTTTAGGACACCATGCCTGTCGACAGACAGAGAAGAGCTAATGCAGTCATGTTTTGTCATGTGAAAGAAGCAGAGCTTATTCTTTCACAGAATACCTAATTCATAAAGAGCTCCCCTACATCAGGAGCATGACTTAAATAATCTCTTACCATTCCAATAGGCAAAGTTGGTCCCACCTATGAACATGTACCTAAAAAGGGAAAAAAGCCATCCACTTACATCAGGTTTTGCTGAGTTGGGAAAAAAAAACCATACCCCCCCAAGTTAACCTCTCCAAAGCACACACTTACAGGTTAACGTTAGCACCACGTGCCAGGATTTCATTAAGTGTTTTAGCTATAGTTTGTGCAGGCACAACAGAATGACGGTGCCCCCAGTGATCCAACCATCCCGTATAGAACTCAGAATTAACCTGAAAGGAGGAAGGGCAAAAGAGGAAGGGAAAATATGAAGAGGGAACAAAAACAGAATGCAATGTGATTTCAGGTTACTAACTAAGGGGGAAGGAAAAAGGGCACCTTGACTCATTAGAGCTATTTTAGAGCTACTATAAATACAGCAAAGTACACACTAAGTCAGTCCTTTTCAGCAGATTACTGGGTAAATAAATTAAGGGATTGTTCCAATCATTTTATAGGGACACTTTGAAAATAACTGTAGAAGTACCAAAGTTTCCTGTGAACCTGTCTACATGAACATGCTGCAGGGGCTTGACATTAATAAATGATAGAGGTAATACATTCACTGCAGGACAGCATACGTACATTAAACAAAAATAGATCTTGCCAATATCAAATTGCACTCTATAAACAACTTCACAGCATGGAGATAATCTTGCACCCTCAATGGGCCTTCTCCCCTTGTTGAAAAGGCTTCCAGTGATCTCAAACTCCATTAGTAACTTGTGTAAAACCTCTAGGGTAACCGAAAACAGGAAGCAACTCCTAATCTACCCGTTTAAGTTTGCTTTTAACTTCCACCTACAGACATACCTCACTAATTCATCTCACCATCCTCACTGTTTCCACTGCTTTGTAAATATTTGTCATTGCAAGGAAAAGCACCGAGACAAAATCATTACCTTTGACTACCATGGATTTCAAACACACACAGAAGCTCCTCTATTCACTTTTTCTGACTTGGAAATTACATCTTTGTAAACATGTCCCTCAAACTGTCCAACACACTGGTGTCAATTCCTCTCTTATTAACTGCAAGATTAGGAAAGATAGAAGAGATTTAAGTGAAAGGACATACCAAAGGGCCCATAGGTTCACTGCTCCTTTGAGCCAAGAAAGCTGCTGTAACATTGCCACCTATAAGCAGATAGAAATACAATTGAGTTGCTACATCCACGGCTTTTTCGGTCCTTCATTTTACTGAAATAGATGTCTTATCACCCCTCAGGGGCCAGTGTCGGGACTGATCCCGTTCAACATCTTTGTCAGCAACATGGACAGTGGGACTGATGCACCCTCAGCAAGTTTGCCAACGATACCAAGCTGGGTGGTTCTGTTGATAAGCTGGAGGGAAGGGATGGGATCCAGAGGGACCCTGAAACACTTAAGAGGTGGCCAAACGCCAACCACACAAAGTGCAACCAAGCGAAGTGCAAGGTCCTGCCCCTGGGACAGGGCAATCCCAAGCACAGCTACAGGTTGGGCAGAGAAGCAACTCAGAGCAGCTCTGCAGAGAAGGACTTGGGGGTGCTGGTCGATGGAAAACTGAACAAGAGCGGCTTCAGTGTGCGACTGAGCCCAGAAACCCCCATGTGCTGGGCAGCATCAAAAGCAGTGTGAGCAGCAGGTCGAGGGAGGTGATGCTGCCCCTCTGCTCTGCTCTGCTCTCATGAGTCCCCACTTGCAGCACTGTGTGCAGTTCTGGTGTTCTCCACATGAGAAGGACATGGATCTGTTGGAGCAAGTCCAGAGGAGGCCACGAGGATGCTCAGGGGCTGCAGCACCTCCCATACAAAGACAGGCTGAGAACATTGGGGCTGTTCA
>JAOEHY010005330.1:0-37283 GCA_025447955.1 Psilopsiagon aurifrons | reverse complement strand
AGGAGCAGAGGGAAGAAAAAGGGGGAAGTGAGTGAACAAACTGCGTGGCTGATTTATGGCTTAAACCACGACAGGGGACAAACAGTTCAGTTTAATAATCATCATCCTATTAAAGCAATTCTGGAGTCAACCATAGACCATGTCCTTAATTAACCTGAGTTACAAAATACTCAGCTAATAAACAAGTATCAAATAAACTGCTGAATTCAAAGATAAGCTCCTCTCTTTGGATGGGGAGAAAAAGGAGAGAAAACACATTTTCTGGCAGGTGCAATTTAGCTGGTTTAGGGGTTCTTTGAATAAAAATCAGCAACACTAGCCACACCTACCTGCAGCTCATTTGTGCATCTCAAAAAGCACAATAAAGGAGATCCTCAGAATTTATTCATTTCTATATGGAGAAACAGAGCTGAAAAAATTATTTCCCTATATTTTTGCTTTGGGCCAATGGTAAAACTTGGAGAATGAAACAGGACCCCACAATATTACCTAGAGTGTTCAGACACTGGCTTAGGAACAATTAAGTCTGGTCACAAGTGGGATGTGGGCATAGTTAGCTTTATGTGATTCATATGTATTCAATTTTTCTATTCTTCATTAATTTCTTGTTTTTCATAACAATTAATTTCTAATTTTATCTAAGCTTGTTTTGGGAGGAAAAGGCCTACACAGTTTCTTCTTAAGGTGAATAATAGAATTTTTTTAATTAATCATAGAGACACTGTTAGAATTTTCTTTATCAGGAGACCGTCGTTGCTCTTACTAGTTCCACAAAAAGTTAGATTTGGAGGCAGGAAATCATAAACTTTAGATTCCCGTATTTCTGCATGCTAGTTTTTTTAAATGTGTTAAAGCAAAACCCAAAATATTAATAATAAACAAGACTGAGAATATTATACTTACAGTATAATGAAGGGAAAAGATAAACACATTAAGCTATGGAGGCATGGTCATTACTAAGGCTTAAAAAGGAAATCAGTGTCTAAGTCAGGCATTTCTAACAAGAATATCAGCAAGGTTCATTAACTACCTTACATCTTTCTGTATATGGTAATTTACACAGAAATGGATTTGTGATGCCAATTGCTCATTGCTGTTGGTTTGCGTTTAGGTTCAGAAAGTGTCATTGTAAATAAATACGCTATCAATATATTTTAAAAGGAATATTCTAAGGGATGAGAAGAATGAAAATTCATGCCCTTGTTAAACGCTATACAGTTGTACCTATGCACAGACACTGCTGAAACAGTGCCCCAAGACAGGTACTTTGCATTCATTTGTCTTTACTTGTGTAATGCTCTCTCTTGGACCACCTTATTTTACTTTTTGCCAGAATTTTTAGCCTCTATTATTCTTTCCTGCACACTTCATACATTTTGAGTTTTACCTTTTTACTGATTCTTTCTAGAAATTTCTGTTTACAAAGGGTGTAGTGGTTAAAGTTAATAATATTTTCGTTCAATTTAATAATTTAACTTCATAACTTTAATAGCATTTTTGACCAATGTCAAGAAAACCACGAAAGAAAGGATTCTAATTCAAATCCTTAAGTAGACTCATGCCTGTTGAGTTTAAGCACATTCAAACTGTTTAAATAGGTCACTAAGAGAAACGTAGAAGTATTCCCAAAGAGCAAAGTGGCTTACACTGGCAAAGTAAGTTCTTTATGCTACTCCTCCTTTGCAAGATGAAACTAGTCAAAAGAAACATTGTACTAACAGAGTTCTTGGGCTTCTGATCCCAAATCAGAGCAAGTAAACCCATGCAGGTTAGAAACAGGCAAAATAATATTTTAATAAATTAACTGATGGGGAGGGGGAAAGATTTTGTATAAGCAAGGGCTTTAGTTATGAAACAGAAGAAATCTATCCTTCAGTGTGAGAAGAGACTGGAAACAGGGATAAACTTAAACACAAAACAGTTGATGCAATTGAAAGAGTACCTGTCCTACTGATGAAGATGTTGACAGTGGAAAGGTTGTTAGTTCTTTTGGGACTAAGCAGAACATTTGTCATTATGCCTAGAAAGGTGGAAAGATGAACTCAGATTGCTGTAAGGCAAACTAATATTCAATCACACAAATATTTTTATTATTATCATGGTTAATACATTTAAAATAGACCTTAAAAGTAAAAATAACAGTTTATTAGTTATTTCCCAAGTCTTCTTTGCAGGGCTGGTCTAAAGAAAGCCAAAGGTAAAAGTATTTTTCTGTGGAAAATATTTTCCCTTTTCTGGGAGAAAATGTAACCTTTTCCAGTTATCTGCATCACTTTTCTCCAGAGCATGGTAGCTGCTTCGTTTCACACATGTGGTGTCTATGAGGGCATTTTATTTTGCTGAATAACGAACCAATGAAGTCCAGACCTACATATGGAAACTATGATAATTTTTTCTATTACTTCCATAGGTGTTATATGAATTTGATGTTTGATTTTATTTGGTTTGGTTTGGTTTGTTTAGACATTGTATTACCAATGTCATAGCAAACAACCCATAACAAACAACACATTAACACAAAATATGTGCCTACATAAGCTAGCTTCTCTTGTTATATTCTCCCTCTGAAGAGAAAACTTTTAAGCGTTACACTTTAGCTCCTTCTTCCTGCCTTCTCTGTGCTGTTTTCTCTTTGGAAATGTCAGCTCTAAATTTCTGACTCGGATTCTGCTCTCTTTGGTCTTTCATCTCTGGCTTCATTTTAATTCTGTAAATAATAATGTCAACACATGTTTTTCTAAGAATAACACTCCAGACAAGTTAAACAGTATTGTGCCTCCTGAACATAAGACAAGGTTTGGATTCCCAGAACCATGAGGCTCACACAGAAAACTAGTTAGGTCGATGTAATTTTTGAAACAACAGCATCCTGCTCTCACAAACTTGTATGGCTCTGGGGTGATATGTGCCATCCCAGATATATGTCACTATAGGGAATGAAGTCAAATTCCTCCCACAAATAGTTAATAATAAAATAATTTCACAGGCAGACACTTCTATTGAATATATTTCAAAATATTGAAATATTTTAACCAGAAGGTACCACTACTATTTTTTCCACAACGTCTACATGAACTTGTAATCAAGTAGTTACTGAAAGGAAAAGCTGTAAGGAAGGAAACTGAGGCACTAATTTTGCCATTTATACAGAAGTTATTTAGTTTTAACCATAGATGGAGCTGTCATAAGGCTGAAATGTTGCCTTTCTTGAAAAACATAATCACTCCATCAACAACATAATAGGATTTGGTACTTGCAAAATGTCCAAATCAGAAATATTATTGAAAACAGATAATTTTTTCACTGCTTGAAAAATCATAGAAAAAGCAGAAGTCAAATTTAAAGAGTTATATATACTATTTTATGAATTACCTGGTTACAGAATCTCTTTTAACTATGCAAAGTTGAAAGCGGCATCTATTACAACATTATTGCATGTAGCCATTTCCAGTGACACTCAATTGGTCTAGGGATACGCAAACAGACAAAAAGGCTATCCTTGATTCAAAGAGTTGGTGCTGAAACAGAGATATGCTCTTCTAAAAATAGTGATGATGCATCATTTGATCTTGCAAATAAAAAGCAAGAAGAGAGATTGAGAAATAATCAGTAGAGAGAGATGTCATTGTACTTCTTCCCTATGGACTTCCAGCAATTCAGCCATTACAGTTAACACCAAAAAAAACACCTCCAAAACAATTACCATCTTCAAAGTCAAAAAAAAAAAAAAACAGCCCAAAGTTCCTACTCTAAATAAGTTACTTAACACAGAGCTTTGTGCTAATGATTCCAATAAATACACTTAGTGTGGAAGGTGGGGAAGGCTTTCCAAGCATTATGTAAAAAGCTGAGCTCTATATGGATTAAAGAGGGTTACTGTCGTGGTTTAAACTGTAAATCAGCCACACAGTTTGTTCACTCACCTCCCCCTCTTAAAAGAACTGTTGCGGTTTAAGCTGTAAAACAAGCAGTTTTGTTCACTCACTTCCCCCTCCTTCTTCCCTCCCACTCCAAAAGGGGGAGGGGGGGAGGGAATGGGGAGAAGGATCAAAAGAATGTAACTCCCACGGGTTGAGATAAGAACAGTCCTAAGGTGTAACACAAATCACTATTGTTACCACCAATAACAATAATGACCAAGGAAAATACAAGGGAAGAGGATACAAATGCTCACCACCCCGCAACCGAGCTGTGAACTGCCCTCTTCCGGGTTCCTGCCCCCAGTTTTTACCTTCTGGGCGTGACGTGCTATGTTATAGAATACCTCTTTTGTCAGCTTGAATCAGATGCCCCATCTCTGCTCCCTCCCGGCTTACCCTCCTCTCTGGCAGAGCATGAGACTCAGAAAGTCCTTGGCCAGGCCAAAATGTACTAAGCAGTAACCAAAACACTGGTGTTACCCCAGCGGAAAGTCAAAAGCACAGCTCCACACCAGCTACCAAGAAGGAGAAAAACAACTGCTACTGCCGAACCCAGGACAGTTACGAAGATAAAGATAGCACTCTGTGGCATTTTCATACATTTGGCATTTCTAAAAATACACCACAGGCATAGTTCCATGCAAAAATCTTTCTTGGCTGTTTGTTTTCATTTTTAACTTACATTGCTAAAATAATTTCTATCAAGACCTAACAGAATGCAGTAATGAGCTTCTGATCTTCAGTCTTGACTTTACATATATTTCCTCGCAAAATTTTGAGAGACATGGCACATGAGAACATGTCTGCTATTTTACTGTAACCTAAAGTTGATTCTGATAGCGAAGTCACAAGGTGAAGCTTATCAGTATTTTTTTAGGGCTTAAATATTGCTAACAAAGTTGTAATTGTCACAACTTTGTATTATCAAGCAATTCTTTTTAGCAGCAATGAGGTAAGAATTTGACCAGTTCTAGTGGGAAAACCCACTCTTTTGATATTTCTTATATAGCTTATTTTAAGTTTATAGGTGATTAATTAATATGGTTGATTTTCATTAAATATAATAAACATGTTTAATATCTGAATGTGTTCATGTATGCAATCATAATGTACCCATAATTAGAATCATAGAATCATAAAATAGGTTTTGAAAGGACATTAAGATCATCTAGTTCCAACCCCCCTGCCATGGGCAGGGACACCTCACACTAAACCATGTCACCCAAGGTTATGTCCAGCCTGGCCTTGAGCACCATCTGGGATGGAGCACTAACAGCTTCCCTGGGCAGTCCATTCCAGTGCCTCACCATCCTCACAGTAAAGAACTTCTTCCTTATATCTAATCTAAACTTCCCCTGTTTAAATTTGAATCCATTACCCCTTGTCCTATCACTACGGTCCCTAATGAAGAGTCCTTCCCCAGCATCCTTATAGGCCTCCTGCAGATACTGGAAGGCTGCTAGGAGGTCTCCACACAGACTTCTTTTCTTCAGGCTGAACAGCCCCAACTTTCTCAGCCTGTCTTCCTATGGGAGGTGCTCCAGTCCCATGATCATCCTTGTGGCCCTCCTCTGGACTTGTTCCAACAGTTGCATGTCCTTTTTACGTTGAGGACACCAGAACTGCACACAATACTCCAAGTGAGGTCTCATGAGAGCAGAGTAGAGGGGCAGGATCACGTCCTTCGACCATGTTTCAATAATGCTTCTTTTGATGCAGCCCAAGATAGGTTTGGCTTTCTGGGCTGTGAGTGCACACTGAAGCTGGATCATGCTCAGTTTCTCATCAACCCACACCCCCAAGTCCTTCTCCGAAGGGCTGCTCTGAATCTCTTCTCCGCACAGCCTATAGGTGTGCATGGGATTGCTCCAACCCAAGTGTAGGACTTTGCACTTGTCATGGTTAAACTTCATAAGTTTGGCATTGGCTCACCCCACAAGTGTGTCAAGGTCCCTCTGGATGACATTCCTCCCTCCAGCATATCAACCGAACCACACAGCTTGGTGACATCGGCAAACCTGGTACAAGTGCATCAATCCCACTGCCCATGTCACAACAAGAATGTTGAACAGGACCAGTCGCAACAGTGATCCCTGAAGAACACCACTCATTACTATTTTCCAAATGGAATTTGAGCTGTTGACCACAACTCTTTGTGTGTGGTCGTCCAGACAGTTCTTTATCCATCGAGTGGCTCATCTGTCGAATTGATGTCTCTTGAAATGAGAGACAAGAATGTCATGTGGGACAGCATCGAACGCTTTTGCGCAAGTCCAGGTTGATGACATCAATTGCTCTGTCCCTGTGCATCAGTTCAATAGTGCCATCGTAGAAGGCCACTGGATTGCTCAGGCAGGATTTCCCCTGTTGTGAAGCCGTGCTGGCTGTCACCAACTACCTGTTGATTTTCATGGGCCTTAGCATGCCTTCCAAGAGAATCTGCTCCAAGATTTTGCCAGGCACAGAGGGGAGACTGACTGGTCTGCAGTTCCCTGGATGATCCATTTTCCCCTTCTTGAAAATGGGGGTTATATTTCCCTTTTTCCAGTCGTTGGGAACTTCTCATGACTGCCATGATTTTTCAAATATGGCAGACAGTGGCTTAGCAACTTCATTTGCCAGATCCTTCAGGACCCACGGATGGATTTCATCAGGTCCTGTGGACTTGTATACATTCAGGTTCTTAAGTTAGTCTTGAACCAGATCCTCTCCTACAGTGGGCCCAGGGTCTTCATTCTCACTGTCTCTGCATCTGCCTTCCAAGACTTGGGTGGTGTGGTCAGAGCACTTGCCAGTGTAGACTGAAGCAAAGAAGTCATTCAGAGCCTCAGTCTTCTCCAAATCCAGGGTAGCCAGTTTTCGTGATAGCTTCCAGAGGTGGCTTACATTGTCCCTAGTCTGTCTTTTATTTGCAGTGTGCCTATAGGATCCCTTCCTGTTGTCCTTAACATTCCTAGCCAAGTTTAATTCTAAGTGGTCCTTAACTTTCCTAACCTGGAACCGAGCTTCCCAGACAAAACCCGTGTATTCTTCCCAGGCCACCTGTCCTTGCTTCTACCTTTTATAAGCCTTTTTTTCCCCCTCAAATTTTCCTCGGCATCTCCTTATCCATCCAAGGATAAGGATCTCCTCATCCATCCTGGCCCTCCTGCCGCACTTTCTTCTGTCCTGCAAACGATGGAGAAAAAAATTGCAGAAAGACAAACTACTCTGTATTTTATTGGAATCCAATTTTAGAAGATCTAGTTGTCAATATATTCTTCACTACCACGCAGAAAACTTTCGGCTAATCAGAATGAATATGTGTATTTCATATTGCAGGGAAGCACCAGATTCAGCAGCCTCTGTCTAGAGCTAAGTACTCAAATTTCAGAGGTGAACCAAACATTAATTTAGTCATTTGTAACCAACAGAAAAATTGCACTAAAATACAAAATACAGAGTATTGTTAAAAGAAAAAAAAATAAAAATTATACATGTCATTTAGCAGCCAGAACGCAAATAACTGCAACAATTTTTTTCCATATTCCACATGGTTATGCAATAATAGTAACAAATATTTCATTTTCAAATATTACTGTAAACACACATGGTCAATTTCATATTCCTTCCAAACTGTTTACTTAAAATATGCTAATGGTAGTGCAACACAAATCCTTTAGTAGATGCTTTATGGTTAAATAATGAGAGTATTTATTATGTTGTTTGCTTATGAAAGCATTGCATGCTTTCATACCAAAGTTTTCACAATCAGTTAGCACCTTATTTCTGAAAAGCAATTCACCACCCGATATTTCAATGGAAGGTACTCAAAAATGACACTTGCATCCAGAATAAAATCTCACCATACACAACATGCTGATGCCTAATAATTTTTGCAGTATTTTTCAAAAAGTTGATGATCTACTTTTGGTTAAATATGTTGAAAAGAAGCGTTATGAAGGTTTTCAGTTCTCTCTTTGGATTTAGGCTACTGCTCCTAGCTTACATTATCCAACGAATCCTTTGTATGTCAGAAATCCTTTATAGATCACAACTTAAATTTACTATAAGTATTCTTTAAACAAGAAATCTTTTGACTATATGCCTATGATAATATGCCAGAAATGGGGTACTAATTTACATATTCTTTTTTCCTCTCAAGGCAAAAAACTGGAATTCAGGTATTGACCTCACTAGTTCAAGCACAGGCCCCCAGACATAAAAGAAGTCACTCAATCATGAGACACTTTGCTTTTTGAACAAGACATAAATAAAAGTACAAGTTAAACAATTGAGATTATGCATGAATTAGGTGGGAAAATTCACTGTGAAAAATGGACTCCCAGGTTAGGGCTCTTAATGTTTACTCTTTCAAAGATGAGCTCTAAACAAGAATAAGAGTTTAGCAGTGCCGTGGTTTAGGCCATAAATCAGCCACGCAGTTTGCTACATGAAGAATCAAAAGAATGCAACTCCCACAGATTGAGATAAGAACAATTTAGTAACTAAGTTATAACACAAACCACTACAGCTACCACTAGCAATAATAATGACAAGAGAAATACAAGGGAAGAGAATACAACAACTCACCACGTATACTCAGCCCGAACAAGCAGTGCACCCACACCACCCTGCCGGGCCTCTGCCCTCGGCTTCTGCATCCTGGGCATGAAGTGCTGTGGTATGGAATGCCTCTTTGGTCATTTTGGGTCGGGTGCCCTGACTCTGCTTCCTCCCGGCTCCCCCTCCTCCCTGGCAGAGCATGAGGCTCAGAAAGTCCTTGGCCAGACCAAACATAACTAAGCCATAACTAAAAACACTGGTGTTATCAGCGCTGTTCCCAGGCCACAAGTCAAAAACACAACACTGCAACAGCTACCGAGAAGGAGAAAAATGACTGCTACTGCTGAACCCAGGACAGAACAGAAGTAACTGAGTCTTTGAATATAATAATAATAATTAAAAAGCAAACAAAAATAAAACCAAACCACAAGACCTGTCCAGCATTTGAATGTAAAGAATCTGAAACTAAGTACAGAGAGTTTCTCTGAACTTAGAATTATACATTAGTTGCATTCCTTCAGAAAAATCAGTCATGTCTGAAAATGTGTAATGCAAACACTACAAATTATTTATTTCAACTTCACATATGAAATCAATTTCAGGCCTAAGAATCAGTGGGGGTTTGATTGAATTTTTGTACTGATACAGCTCATGCAACATAAATCTTTACAACATGGCCATTAAATTCACTTACATGAATTTGTTTTAATCTTTGCCTAAATCCATCAAAAGGAAATAGTGTATAGAATATCAAAACCTAATAATACATAAAAAGGGTAGATTTCTTAAGAACATTCTTTCATGGATTCTGTATTTCAGGGCACTGAAAGTAGTTACAATTGAATACACAAAAAACTATGAATGTACAAAAACATACAATTTGCTGCTGACACTGAATATAGAGGAGATGGTGGAGAACATCACAGTAACCCCTTTCATCATATAACCTTATATTCTCTTTTCCCCTGATCAACTCTCCTAGGGCTCTGCAGCCCTTCTTAATGTTCTCTGGGCTACTGCTATCTATACCATTAGCACCACACGGACGACTAAAAATCAGTGGGACTTACTAGACCAGGCAGCCTCTCTGCAACATCCCCGATCTGAGCCCCTGGTAGACAACACACCTCCCTTGAGACTGGGTCAGGCTGACTGATGGGTGCCTCTGTGCCTTTTACTATGACCCACTGCTTTCTCCTAGCAGCACCAGTAGGGATCTGGTGCATCAGCCAGTTATTCATGTTGCAAGGTGCATGATTTCTCGTTAGCCCCCTGCAGAACCGTGAAGCGGTTCTGGGTGGGCACATCAGACTTAGGAGGAAGCCCCTCGTTTTTAATTGTCCTCTTCCTCCTTTTTTTGAAAGTATTTATCATCTTCAAAGGATGTGACAGACATGTCAAACTAATTCTAGAGTGCTTTGATTCTGTTTAGAGAGCTATGGAGAGACAAATTCAATCCTGACTGTAAATGAGCCCACTGCTCTCAGCTTTACTGCTAGAGCTTTCCAGTAAACATGTTAATGTCCAATGTCAGAAAGATTATTTTTTGCTGATATCAACAGCGACCTGATTTTATATGGCACATCTGAAAAATGAGGGATAATTAAGTCTTGCAAACCAATGAACCTTTGGTTTTCAATCCAGTAGATCTTGAAAGTAGACTAATTTTTCAAGCCAGCGAGTGATCCTACTGACTTCAGCTTAGAAGCTTAAGCACAACTACAGATGTTTTACAATTCCATGAATACAACAACAAGTGCCTTCAGGATAAGGTTGACTGTGAATACACAGCTGAGGACAAAGACACAGATTGTTCTGGCATCTACTTCTAAACTTGTTATTTTAGATCATACTCTCTCTGCTAGCCACCCAAAAGGCAGCTTGCTAGCTCATTACCTTCCCATTCTCCTCTCTATTTTACTGTACATAAAGGCAGAAGGTATATATTTGAGGTGTGCAAAGAACCATAGCCTTACACTTTATCTTACATGCTACATGTGCCAGCAACTATTAAAACCTGATGGTGCTGAAAGGTGGCGACCATTATATATCTAGTAATGCACTCATCACTGTAGTGCTGTTGGAGTGGTTTGCTGTTATATATCCACCTGTTCCAGAAGAAACAGAGGAGCCCTGCTTCAAACCTGCTGGTTTTATATGTGAACTGGAACAAAGAAAGAAACAGCCCAGTAAATCAAAATGCAAGTGAACCTTTTCTTAGAAAGCTTCTTAGAAATCTTCTTTGAATAAATTGAGAAAAATGTATAAATTAATATACAATGAGCCTCAGACACAGGTACACCAAAGTAAACATCATATCTGCAGGGTGCAGGAAGTTTTACATGAATTTCACAGTTGTTAGGAAAATAAATGACTACTTAAACTGTTCTTGTATCTAAAAACCCCTCCCTTCATCAGCAAGCATCACATCATCCCCTTCCTCTTTTCTCTCTTTTCTCCCTCTTCAATGGCAACAGATTCCTTAGGATATTTAGAATTTTCAGATTTGTGCTACCCACCAGGTGGTGTGAGAATTCTGGGCGAAGGGAAAAAAAACTGTAAGCTTTTTATTCATCATCAGCACATTCTTTCAAATGCGTAAAATATAGGACATTCTAAGGAAGACTTACCATCCCTAGAAGACTGATGCTTCATCTTAATCACCATACAAGGGCACAATGTATCTTGCTCCCCTTTGCAGCTTCTTATTCCCCATATCCTACATTTCTGTATTTCTCCCTTGAGTTAAGACTTCTCATATTAAAAAACCTCCTTGAAATTAATGTCTTTTCTGTCTTCTTTATTTTTTTTTTTTTTTTTTTTTTCAAAATAAGGTGTGATGGTTAAGTGTTTTCCCTTGGCTTAACTCAAGCTCATCATTTTGTCCAGTTCCCATGCCTGTCTCTTTCTGCTGCATTATAGTTGTACACATAAGCCAGGCTGGCAGCTGTGTGTAAGGAATGACAGATCTGCTTACCTCCATTAAACCTAAGTTGGGTATACTTGCCTTGACATTTCTGGAAAAATAATGTAATGATAGAGGACAATAGAAAAAAAATATCTGAGGTTCATTCCCTCAGATGTTCACCACCACATTTAGTGAGAACTCCTAGCTGAATCCCTTTGCTACATCAGCTCCAGGTGTTTAGTAGCCCTCCCTTCATAGACTGTACCTAGGAACTATAGGGCACAAGTCCTGAACTCTCTAGAAACCAAATACATGTCACATCACCATCCAGAGGATAACCTAATTTAGAGTTTAACCTGTTAGTAAATGTGAAAATGTGAATCTTGTGAAATCTGAAGAGAGTAAATCAAAAGTAATGCAGGTTCGCATTTTATATTCATCCTTCATAGATTTCATAAATTAAACTCGGCATAGAATTACAGCACAAGGAAGGTTTTTTTATGGAAAAGCTAGAGCACTTATTAAATTACTTCAAGTCTAAGTCAGAAACCCCTACATGAAGAAACACTATAGAGGTGACAAACCTGTTAGGGAGAATTCCTTAAATAAGTAAGTAATATTCTCTGGGTCTGATATGTCTCTGGTACAGATTCAATTTCCTAAGTTTCAGTGCAATTTTCAGTCCCTATTACACTGCAGGTTTGGTAAAGAAGTATTCCATGCCTAAAATAACACTGGCTATTTTAAAATAATCAATGCATCAGACAGATAGAGCAACCACAGCATGTTGAGCCTTGAAGAAAGAGGTTAGCCTAATGTTCTACAGCCCACGGGAAGGACAGATGATATTTATATTACCCATGAATGTGAATAAGAACACTAAAGGTTATAGGGTTATTCCATTAACTGGATCCATCACCGGACAGCATGAAAATTGTATTAAGTTTCCGGACAAAGTCTTGGGAGAATTGTACCAGGCCCATTGATGTTATTTTTGATTCAGACTAAATTAAATGAAGGCTTTACATTTAAAGACTTTTATTTGGCCATAGATCAATATTCGATTGCACTTTTCAATTTATCCTGTCATGCGTAATGCAAAAAATTTCATGCTGTGATGTATGGGAATATTTAATTAGTAAATGCTATATAAACGACATTGTCCTACAAATGTTTGTCTTATAAAAAGCAGCTGGAAGTCATGTGCAACTTCTTAATAAAACCTTCAATTGAGAATTTTAAATTTCAAGATACATTAGTTTGGGAAGTTATCCTCTGAAAAATACAAAGATGATTACAGTTTGTGTCTTCCAGACTCTTCTCATCCAAATCTAGCACAAGATATGACTCTGACAGTTATATGGCACAGGGAGAAGAACTAGGAAGACAGCAGTAATACAGTTTTATTACAATTATTGGTTTAAATGTCAGTTTATAGTTCCTGGAGATCCAACCTTGTGAAGTTCAACAACGCAAAGTGCAATCTCCTACACCTCGGCCAGAGCAATCCCAGGCACAGCTACAGGTTGGGCAGAGAAGTGATTCAGAACAGCCCTGCAGAGAAGGACTTGGGGGTGTTGGTCAAGGAGAAACTGAATATGAGCCAGCAGCATGCACTTACAGCACAGAAAGCCAACCATATCCTGGGCTGCATCAAAAGGAATGTGACCAGCAGGTTGAAGGAGGTGATCCTGCCCCTCTACTCTGCTCTTGTGAGACCTCACTTGGAGCACTGTGTGCAGCTCTGGTGTCCTCAACATAAAAACAACATGAAACTGCTGGAACAAGTCCAGAGGAGGGTCATGAGGATGATCAGGTGACTGGAGCACCTCCCGTATGAAGATAGGATGAGAAAGTTGGGGCTTTTCAGCCTGGAGAAGAGAAGGCTGCGTGGAGACCTCATAGCAGCCTTCCAGTATCTGAAGGGGGCCTACAAGTATACCAGAGATGAACTCCTCGCAACTGTAGGAACTGGACAAGGGGTAATGAGTTCAAACTAAAAAAGGGGAAGTTCAGCTTGGATATAAGGAAGAAGTTCTTTACTGTGAGGGTGTTGAGGCATTGGAACTGGTTGCCCAAAGTGGTAAATGCTCCATCTCTGGCAGTGTTCAAGGCCAGGTTGGACAGAGCCTTGGGTGACATGGTCTAGCATAGTGTCCCTGCCCATGGCACGGGGGTTAGAAGCAGATGATCTTAAGGTCCTTTCCAACCCTAATCATTCTATGATTCTATTTGATGATTCTATTCTATAGTTCTATGATCCATAGGAAGCTTGATTGCTCAGCCATCGTCTCTAGCAAGAATAAGGAGAAACAATCTGTCCATGAAAATGTTCCAGTCAGGTTTTCTGGAGACTGAAGTGAAGGTGGAAATCTCCTTCCTCTGTAGGTGCCTGCTCACTTTTAGTGTACTGGAATTCTTTTATGAAGCAAAGTCTCCTATTCTGTCCCACATCTCCTGTGCAAGTCTACACCGGTGTCCAGGAAAGGTAGGTCTGAAAGAACACTTTTCAGAAGGAAAGAAACAGGAAAGCTGCTCTGGCAAGTCCGCGACAGAAAATTTAGGCAGAAGTCAGTATGCTGCTTCTAGATGACAACAGCAGTAACTCTTATTACTGCTTATTAGTTGTAGTGAAAAGCCCTATCCTCCTCCTTCCCTCAGCAGTAATTATCCACCATCCTTCCTATTACAAACCCATCCTCCAGCAGGAGCAACACATCATTTGAGAAGCATGCTCCCTTCAGGAGATGGATGGCCAGAGGAGGCAGTATGACCGCCGCTATGACAGCAGTTATATTGACTCAGATAGTCCACTTATCTGAAATATCATGTATGCAAAAAATAAAATTAAAAAAAAAAAAGAAGTCCTAGTCTAATTCATAAAACCAGGACTAAATAAAAAATCTTATCACCTGCAGGTTAGAGGTAATCTGTTTTATCATGTGGGTTGAAAAGTTACAGAAAATCCATTAATTCTTTAAAATATTGGAGAGATCCTCAATTCTAACAATAACCAGGCAGCCTGAAATTAAATAGCATGCACAGATTCACACTTATTAACCATTGAGAAGTAGAATTACACTCACAGTACGACATATAATACCTATACACTTTGTCGGGTAAGCAAGATCATTCTGAAATTATCACAAAGTACCAGCACAGTAGAGATAGGGTATGAATCAGTCATTCTTAGTAGCCTTATTTCCCCCTGTGAGGAGAAAAGACGCATTGCTCACTTTGGAACTAATCTAGGCAAAATCCTAGTGAAGAGAAGGCAGTTTTGTAGTTGGTATGCAAGTTACCTTTTTATTTTTTAAAATGCATGAAACTGGCTGTTAATGCTCTATGGTCTTAATGTCAGATCTGCTGCAGTCTGCTTAATATAGGACCCTAATACTCAGAGCTATCCAAAAAGATTCAGGAAGAAATATAAAGCATTTAAATGAAACTTACAGATGACCTAAGATACCTACAGAGAATTTCCTGAAGGAAAGTAACCTTAAGATATAGCAGGCATCTCTGCTTACTCT
The DNA here is from genome assembly GCA_025447955.1 of Psilopsiagon aurifrons. Classification (NCBI taxonomy): domain Eukaryota; kingdom Metazoa; phylum Chordata; class Aves; order Psittaciformes; family Psittacidae; genus Psilopsiagon; species Psilopsiagon aurifrons. The sequence continues at coordinate 22,380 of JAOEHY010005330.1, read as the reverse complement.
GACACGTCTTGTACCCATAAGTCCAGGTACACTTGGTGGAACAGCAAAAATGAGAGTCTATTGCCTTCAGGCATAATATTAAATTCTGCCAATTACTGTTAGGCTTCCAAAAATCAAATCAATCCTGAAGACGAAAAAAGTCCAAACTGTGTTTTTTTTGCTTTCTGATAGGAAAGACAAATACTGCTTTACCCGGTTGTGCGGTTTTTAGGCTGTTCAATGCTTCAGCAGCTTACTGTCCATGTTAAATACTGACTCTCTTACCTAATTTCTCTTGGAACCCACTACCCAGTTTCCCTGTACATCTCCACCATTTTTCAGAAATATTAATGATCTAGTCTTCTTAAATTCAGGAAATGTACAATGTCATATCTGTAAAAATCATAATCTTCTGCTACTGAATATCGCATTCACATGCCAACATATTGGCATGCAAATTAGATGAAGCACCATGTTGTTTTGTTTTTTGGGGGGGGGGGTATTTTGGCTATATCAAATAAATCAGATATTCAGTGAAGCAGACACATTTTCCTAGATAGGCCATTCATTTGGTTTGGTGTTGAGACTAGACAAAACACATTCAAAGAGATTAAAAGAGCTAAAAACACACAGTACAATGCCACAACCGAAGATGATAGGTAAGTGTCAAAATTAACAAGGCTCTTAGATACAGTACGCAAAACCTACATCTATAGGACATCTGATGTTTTATAAACATTTTCGGTATTTGATGGACTCTTTCACACTACAGTAATTAAGAACTTGGTCTCATTTACTCTTCTGTGGATAAGGAGTACAAAAATATTAGAGTGCTTATAATCACTATTAACCCTTTGGTAAAGGCTTAAAATGCTCTAGGGAAACTGGAAGTATGAAGAACCAATTTTATTATGGCAAATCTACACCACAGCAGCACAAACAGAAGGCTACGTAAAGGACTATTAATTTCACAGCATTTCAGACACCTGAATTAGCTAACTTAACCAGCTATTCTTCTATCAAAGATGGACAGAGGTGTAAAAGCCTTCAGTATTTGTCAGAAGAAGTAATTCAGAGTCCCTCCCTTTCTCCATCCATCAGTTTCAAGAATCTAAGCTAGACCAAACTCGCTTCTTACAACCAATTTTTAAATCTTGGCAACTACATACACACATTAGGGTTAGGTTTCTGTATCAGGATATTCTCTCCTTCTACAGCTATAATACTGAACTAGTGTTAGAAATTGTTTAATAATCATTGGTCATCTGGAATATTAAGATAACAGAAAAACATAATTACCTTCATTTCAAGATAAGGCACTCTAAGCCAATGAGCTAACTCTTACCTTAAGACTGAAGAAGTAAATGTCTTCTTTCAGAACAGCACCTTCCTGGCAAAGCTTTCTTACAAATATGTCAACTTCTTTTAAGCAATAAGAAGAAGCAAATAGATTATTTTGAATTGAAAAGGAGCGTTACTGCTTTATTTCCTATTTCTTTTTCTCATTTGTTTTCTGGTACTAAAAATCATCATTTTAGGCTGAAGGTTTAAAGACACTGCAGCATTTCCACAACTGGCTAAGTACTTCACATTTTAATCTCAGCTGGTTTCATAAATTCCATATCCCTACATTAAATAATAAATGCAGTTGGAGAGCAGTTATTACAACTAATGGGACTTTGACACTGGCTTCTATATATTTTTCGTGATGCCTCAATCAGTTTTGCATGTTTTACATCACAATAAGTATATGATCATTAAAGCGTTCAGTTTGATTAATTATTAAAGCTTTTTTAGTAACCAGTCATACTAATTTTACAGTGCTGATTAATCCCCAATGGTCTGGTTGTTCTTTGTTTTCTAATTATACTAACCCTGTTCATTTTTTGCTGAAGTTACCAGGTTCCACTAAATGAGTACCTACATTTTTATGACAAGCAAATAGAACTAAAGCTGCACTGATGGATCCACCAAGCTTATTTGTGGATGTTTACAAATGGTTTCACAAAATCATTTTAAGAAGAGATTGATTAGTGCCCCTGTAAACTCATTGTGCGCTGCTTAAGTTAAGAAGTGTAATGATACAAATAACATTACTGTCTCACTAATCTGTGACTAGGAAGTGAATTGGTTTTAAGGATTTAAGGATTTCAAGAGACTATATTTTTTTAAATGTACTTGAAGCATATTTATGCGCTGAATGTTCTCTTTTAGTAATATCTGCTGCTAAGTTCTCTCTTCATAAGTTAGCAGCATAATATTTAGCCTGTAAAGACAGGTCCATTGTTTAATTATCATCATAACTATTTTTTCTCTGTGCTTTATTATTACTCTCATGTTCCAAGCAACTAAGGAAAATATTTAAGCCTGTGCTGAGCCCTTGAGATCAGTTCAAAGTATACTAGTGGATTTAAAAGTAACTTATATCCATACCTAAAGTCAAACAAGTGTTTCATTGTTAATAAGCAGAGAGAACATTCCCATAAATTTCACTATTCTTCTCAATTACAGACTTTAGCTTTAAGAAAAATTACTGTCAAGTCGGGTTGAAAACAAATTAATGGAAAACACTTTGGCTTCTTCTGATGAACTGTTCCTTTGATTTTCCCTCATTTAGACATTCCTACTTATTTGAAAGGTTAGTTGGTTGTTTTCCTGAGTTTGGCCTTTGTTTATGAGCAATTCTCAGAACAACATTCATCCAAAATATGGGATCACATAAAAACTAACTAAAAAAAAAAAAAAAAAAGTGGTGTCAGAAGGGAAAGAAACATTACTAATGCTACAGTGAACTTCGAAACAGTTTCCTATGTTGAGGATGTTCGTGCGCAGGTTGTCAGTTAAAATCAGATGCATCAGATAGCCATAAAGAATGCCCCTTAAATGTGCCAAATATTTGCCTCTTGTGCTAAAGCAATGCTTCTTTCTAGAGCTGGAGAAAAACAAATACATTAAAAAAAATAATAAAAAGGTAAAAAAAATGCAAAACCACGTTAGCACTGGAAGTATGCAAATGGAATGGATAACGGCTGCTCAAAACCTTGGAGAATGCTTTCCACTCTAACTAACCTTTACCACCTACTTGGGAAACAAATGGACTTTGTTCAGCTTTTGCTTTACCTACCTGTCTGCTTAAGTAAAGACTGAATCCTACTCTATTAAAAAGACTGAGTTCTTTACTGGCTACATTAGAAAAGATTCCTTAAAAATAAAAACTTGCTGACTTGCTGTTATCTTCTTTTGCCTTATATTGTCAACTGCAATTAGTTCACATTCTGACAGAAGAATCCCTAACTCAACAAATTTGCTCCAACAATTTTAAAGCCCTTTGCTTTTGACTGAAACTACACATGCAACTACTAAATAAATTCTAGCCTCAAATTCTTCCTGTTCTATGCAGTCAGCAAAAGTACTTGCAGAACCATTAATAACAACTATTTTAATTCTAATTTTACTGCTACCAATTCAACTTGAATTTATTCACCCAGGTCTTCAACCAATGGAAAAGACCTTTAAATTGGTAAAATCATTGGTAAAATGATTTGAGTTACAGCAATCACTAAACAAAATGAAAATCTTTTATGGGATTTTATCTACAATAGCCTTTTTTCTTTTCCCCTGTTCTCTGAGCCTAATGAAAATGAGATCTTCAAAATAAGGGAACAATAATTAAGCTTACAGGAGTTATACATAACTGAATTTGTACTGTTTCATTTTCATATAAACCTGGTTTAAATCTATCAAAGCCTGAAACATGCATGCACAAAATCATTTGCTCAGGTTTGGGATCACCTTTGGAACACCAAGACCAGGTTTCTGGGCCATCCTGCAATACAAGGAAAGTTGCAGAATCTCCTAGCTACCACTTCTAATGGGCAAAACAGGATCCTCCTATGAATCTGTCTCTAGAGGAGAAATTGTGCCTGCGTCAACTCACAAACCTATTAGGAGTTCTCTGAAATACATAGGTAGTTTAGAATACATACTCAAATTTGATTTCACCGTGCCACTTTATAAATGCATGCTGCACCTGCATCTTCAAAACTGCATGCTGTTCTGACCCTCCCCTCCTTCTACATCTCAAGGGCTTAGAAACGAGCAAAGAAATGGAGTGCCTTCCCTACACTGAGTGAGTATAATGTCTGCAGCCTGGAAAAGGCTGAGAGTTCTGGTAAAATTTTATAAAATTAAGTAACAAGGAAGAAGAAGTGGATAGAGTTTGACTCCCTTTCAAAATAAGAACTAGGGATAATAGATTAAGCTAGGAGAAGGTGGGTTCAAAACAAATGGCTGAATTGTAGAACTTCTTCCCAAAGCATATTTGATTGCCTGTGCTTCACAGGGGATCCAAAGGAGACCTGAAAATTTCATGGAATATGAATCCACAATGGTTGTTAAATACCTAGATAAAATATTCATACCAATAATTGCCTACCTGAAAATAGTCGAAGACTGGAAAGGCATAATATAAGAATACTATAGAATCATAAAATCGTTTAGGTTGGAAAAGACCTTTAAAATCATCAACCCCAATCATAAACCTAACATTGCTAAGCCCACAACTAAACCAGTGCCACATCTACATGTCTTTTAAATACCGCCAGGGATGGTGACTCTACCACCCCCCTGGGCAGCATGTTCCAGTGCTTACCCTTTCAGTGAAGAAATTTTTCCTAATCTCCAATTTGAACCTCCTGTGGCCCCACTTGAAGCCATTTTCTCTTTTCCCATCACTTGTTACTTGAGAAAAGAGACAGACACCCACCTCCTTTCTATCTCCATCCAGACAGTTGCAGAGAGTGATAAGGTCCCCCCTGAGCCTCCTCTTCTCCAGGTTAAACATCCCCAGTTCTCCCAGCTATTCCTTATAAGACCTGTGCTCTAGACCCTTCACCAGCTTCATTGCCCTTTTTTGGAAGCACTCCAGCACTTCAATGAGTTTCTTGTAGTGCAGGACCCAAAACTGAACACAGGATTCAAGGTGCTGCCTAACCAGTGCTGAGTACAGGTGGATGATCACTTCCTATACTCTTTTTTAGGCCTTCATATTTAATCAATGTCTGAGAGAGAATATTAGGTTACATAAATGTGACATCTGACTCAATCTAGCCATCCTTATGGTTTACTGTATGAACCTAAACTAGCAATTCACTACTTTTTTTCTATTACAGATATTGCAAGGGAAGAAGAAACATAAAAAAGTGCTAATATTCACTGTATTTTATTAATTGATTTTTTTTTTTGTTTTGTTGTTATGGTTTAATTTCAATCTACCAAAAAAGCACTGCTAACTCCCTCAATTTTTCATGTTTGACTAAATAGAAAAATAGATTGAATCTATGGTGCACTTACTCTTCTTATAGTTCTCATTTAATAAAGCTCTGATTTTCCTTTTTAATTCACCAATACTATCAAAAAAAAAAAAAAAAAAAAAACAACAAAAAAGGGGCATTTCTTTCCCCCCCCCCCATCTTTCTATTTCTAACCAATTCTACAGCCACACATTTGAGATGTATGTCCATCAGATAAATCTGCAACTGTTCCATTTTTTTTATGGGTTAGTTGTGGGGTGGAATGATGCTCAGATGTATATCAATGCTTCATCTCTTTCCATTTGTTCTGTTCTATTCTGCAGTGAATTAAAAAAAAAAGAAATTCCCACTGGTCTCCTTTTTCATTTATTCATTCAATCTTCTTAACACTTCTCAAGCCTGTTGCTAAGAGGTGATCCAGAGAAGAAAAAACTACATATAGAAACTAAGTGAAAGTCTTTACTTTGGGGAAAATAAGCTTCCAGACTGCCTTGCAATCTTTCCAGCTGGCATGAGATGTAATACATAGTACACTGCAACCCAGCTATGTCCTTTACACCAGAGAGAGATTAGTTGCTCCATGCAGACTATTAACTGCTACTAGCAACCTTATACAGCAAGAATAGGCATATAAGCAATCCACTGAAAGTGATGCAGTGCCAAATGCCTCCAAGCAGCCTTATGGCCAAGGGACCAAACCACAACTCTTCAGGTAAATACATTCCACTAAATGAGGCCTTTCATTTCAGGCAAATAAGAAGGGGAGCAAATGAGAGCACAAGAGACAGAAACTGGAACATAGCAGCAGCATAGCAATAGCAGCTCAAAACCAAAGTAATTAGTCGTTGTTCTAGAAAATGCTAAGAAAGTCAGACCAAGCACTTTGCATTTGGAATTAATACCCAAGGCTACATCGTGGCAGAGGTCCAGAAGAACCAAGCAAGGAGTCTGAAGGGTGGAAAAGCACAGGTTATGTGAATGCTGCTTTCTATCCATGAGGTTAGTTAGATGCTAGGAAGACTTCCCTAGACAATTTTGCTTAGTCTTGCCTCCCAGAGATCAGTGAATACATCTCAAATAGCAGCGCAAATGGTATTTATCTGCTGCTAGCCCTCTTTTAAAAGGTACTGCTCTCTATTTAAGACATTTGTGTAGGCACTGTGCACATTTACAGTACGAACAGCATCAACCAAACAGCATTTACTAGCCAGATATCATCAAATATCATTTAGAAACCATAGAGGCAGGCAATTTTTCCTAACATGAAGACACAGGCAGCAACATAATTATGTAACTCCACAAAATGACCAACTTATAATTGAAAAACATTTAGCTTGTCTCCTTCTCCCTATTCATTCATATTATGATACAAACCTGTTTCTGAGCAAACCTATTTTTTTACAAACCTGTTTATGAGCACCTCTGGCCTTTTATTTCAGAGGTGCCAACAGCAGAATCTGCCTAATTTTTACAAAATGAACTACAGCCTCCCAGTATACATACGGGGCCTACAAGGATGATGGGGACTCTTCACAGGGGGCTATAGTGGTAGGACAAGAGGTAATGGGTTCAAACTTAAACAGGGGAAGTTTAGATTGAATATGAGGAAGAAGTTCTTTAGTGTAAGGGTGGTGAGGCACTGGAATGGGTTGCCCAAGAATGTTGTGAATGCTCCATCCTTGGCAGTATTCAAAGCCAGGTTGGACCAAGCCTTAGGTGACAGGGTTTAGTGTGAGGTCTCCCTGCCCATGGTGGGGGTTTGGAACTAGATGATCTTAAAGTCCTTTCCAGCCCTAACTGTTCTACGATTCTATAATTCCTTTAAAAGTCCATATCCAGGCAGCAGGAGGAAGGGTGCTGCTTTGCAGTTAGCATCTGGAAGAGCCTTGGGAGGAAGGCGATACTACTTCTTCCTGCAAGCAGCAATGGGTGCTAAAAAGGTTCTCTGATGTGCAGGTGAGCGAAAGGCTCATGAGACTGTAACAATGCTGCCTTGGGAGAGTACACAGTGGGGAAGAAAAAGTGATTTGCCAACATCCACACCTCCAAAATGGGAGGTAGTATCCTTTGAGGGATCAAGAGGATTCACTTGCGCTTGCATCCAGTCTCAGAACTTGGGCTAATAGCAAGCAAGTCTGAAGGACAAGAGAACTTCACAAAGTCAAAGAAGGAAACAGAAAGGTTTGCAAACCCTCTCCGCTTTCTGTCATGTTCTGAGCAATCTACTTCAAAAAGTTCATTCTTGTAGTCTCTGTTCTAATGAAACTGGCATTAGAGATTCAAAATATATTCAGTGTTTAGGGCATTATAAATTCAAGAATTACTCCTGTCCCACCAAACAGGCAGTGAATGATATTTCAAAATATGGCCCAGAGTATCCTGCTTTCACACTGGCACTAAACACAGTCTTAAAATCCTGTTTGTCGTGCTACCTCTGTGAGACTTGGTTAGGGCTGAGACAGGCACTGCAATGAGAACCTCATAAAGAGGAAGTTTTTGCAAAATTTAAACTCATAGATAATACTTGGTAAATAAAAGTTTTAAAAGTGGGGTTTTTTTAAAGGAGGAACAATCCATTAAACACATACAGGCACACACAAATGCATGCACACACAAGCCTCCTTCCACCAGCTATCTACACCAGGTGATAATTTCCCATGTGCCAGAAAATATTTTTTCCATCTCTTTGCATATTTTACCAGTCAGCACAATAAAAGACACAAAAGAATAATGAAAATATGGACCACAAGGAATTTTCTAGAAAGAACAAGAATTCCTCACTGCCTGGAAGCAGCTTATAAGAAAAAATACTTTTTTTTCAATATTTCATGCTACATGTTTTCTAGTGGCACACTTTCCCAACACGCTTGGCATAGCCTGGCATTAATCATGACTGGTAAAATAAGTAAATACATTATCTAAAATGTAAGTAGGAATAGCAACAGTTGAGAACAGGCAACGAGTTTGCATGTTTGTTTTCTTTAAAAAAAAAAAAAGAAAGAAAAAAAAAGGTGTAAATGTTCTCTTTAAATTTCTATTCCAAAATCATTACTACATGAATTTTTATTTTCTAATTTTTTCCCCATATATATACATACAAGACTCCCAAAATATGAAAACTAAAGGCATTCATCCTTTTAGAAATCTAAGATTTGACTCTGAAAATGTACATGAATAGCAGAATTTTCAGGAACTTCAGAGAGTCATGGTGATAATATTAGTTATTTTTACAAATTCTAATGTAAACATGTTAAATATTATGGATTGTACATTTTGACTAAAAACAGTGTCCAAGAAAGTATTCAAGTTTACTTGAATTCTACGGTGCCAATTTAGTATGATATAAAATTCATTTATTGTGAATGCCCACGGAGAATCTGCATTTTTATAGGCAATGTTGAGAACCATAATTTTCATCCAGTCCCAAAACATGTATATGTCATGTTTGACTATAGAGTTTCCTATGAAAAATATGTATGTGAAATTTTTCTAGTATTACTGGGACTCGTGACTGGAAGGCTAATCCTGTAATCACTACCTTGAATGGCTGTAAACAAATGCAAGTAGAAAACTCAAGGCGAGTTATTGCCTCAAAGAAGAAAGAACTTGGAGATCAACAATGATGAAGAGGCATCCATTAATATTCACTTAAAATAGATAAATTATTTTAAAAGTCCCAGGTATATAAGAGCCCAATAATCATCCCAAATATTACTTAATATAATAAAGAAAAACAAATATTGAAATACCTTCTTTAAAACATCCAAATATTAAATCTTCATTGGCATCCCTACACTAGTAGGCTGCAATAAGAAAAATCTCCAAGAGTAAACAAACCAAACCAGAACAAACAAAACCAACCCACCCAAACTCCACAAAATCAAAACCAACTATCTCTAGCAGACAGAAGATCAGGAGTGATTTTTTTTTTTAGCTAAGCCTTTTTGCTGAGAGTTCTCTGAATATTTAATAACTGATGTGAAGAAATACAAGTCTCATTTCCATGTCTGTTCTGCTACAAAGGTAATGTCATTTAATCACCTAGATTATAAACTGCTATTCTCCCTTGAATGATGAATTTATGCCTGTAGTAAAGCACGGACTACCAGATGTTTACTTATGGTCAACAAAGTTTGGCACTAAATTTTCAAAGTTTAGAATGAAAAGTGATTTAAAATATGAGGTAATTAATTCATTGTGAACTAACAAACACAAAGAAAGAAAAACCACAGTGCTATTCGTATACTCACTTTTCATAGAATTGTAGTTTCTAATTAAGCACTGAAACCTCCAAACAGCAAATACAATTTCTGAAAATCATGTATATTTTGCAGTATTTCGTGATGCACAGTAATCATTCAAAAAAAAAAAAAAAAAACAAAACCAACAAACCTGTTCATCATTTATGAAGCTTATACTTTTCAATACATTTCAGTAAAATGACTTTCCTCCAGTTACTTTGGCCAACAGGGTACCTACTCAATTAAAAAATACCTCGGGCTAAACTACCAAAGCCAACAGTCCAGTGGACACACCAGCTTTCTAGGGATTTCTGAAGATAAATACTAGGGAAATATTAGAAAAAAAGGAGAAAGTTAAACATTAGAAACAATATATGACAGAGACTTGCTATTTTCCATTCTTCCAGACAGAGTCAGGAATAAACATTGTTAAATGGCTATAAAGCCATCTACTAACCATACAAACACATTCATGTTCTCAAACCCAGTGAGGACTGACCACAGTAGTTAATCTGAATGCAGGCAGTGCGTTGTGTAAACTGGGCCTAAAAGATGTATCAGGGAAAACATGATCTACTATCTATATGTAGTAAGGAAAATTAAATAATATGGAAGTTGCCTAGGTAGGCTGGTATTAACTGCCTTTGCTCTTCCTCTTCCAACTAGTTACTTAAGATTCACAGTGCCTAAGAGGAGAAACAGAACCACAGTGCTCCGAAATAAATGCTGTATTTCAGTGCCATCAAGGCTAGGAACACAGACCAAAAGATTCTGTACAGCAAGATTCTAAACAGTAACTTTTCTTCATGCCACAATTCCAGAACAAGTAATACAATTAAGAGGAGAAGTTTCCTGCATATTTTTTAAAGGGAGGAAGTTCCTGATTATAAAATAGTCATTATGAAAGCAGTCATAGTCATGTGACTACTAGTCCTATCGTCATATATGAAAATAGTCAGTCATTATGAAAGGATCTGTGTTCTCAAGCAACCAAATCTGCCAGCACTTGAAATGCAATTATATAATATATTAATATTGCATAAATTAAATTCCATAAGATATACTTGGGCAAACAGAGTAAATTAAAATTCAATTTATTATTTAAAACTTATCAATCATTTCACGAACATTAGCAAAACTCCCACCACATATTTGCTACTCTAGTCTCCTCAGAACTTTAGCACAACTTGTCAGGTAGTAGTATTAGTTATCGATTCTGTGTGGCAGACAATGTTTGTGGCAATGCAGAGCTCATTTAGAACAGATCAGCAATGACAGTGATATAATACATTAATATGTGCACTACACCAGAAAACTACAAATACATGAAATAGCATTAAATTTGATAGTTAAGGAGATCTCAAGAGTTAAATAGGCTTGTATTCTAGTAAGTTGAACATGATCATCAAAGGGAAAGGCAGGAAAAGAAAGGGAAAAAAGACTGAGACATTAAGAGAAAAATACAAGAAATATTTTATAATAGTATGTAATTACTTATCCATTAGGTCAGAATGGGACTGACTGAAAGCACTGTAGGAGGCTTTCCACGGAGTTAAAAGTTCAAAAGCCATGCAATTTTAAAATATGGATCATTTTTTCCTTTGAAGTTATAAAGTTAACAATACAGATAGGCTAATATATTTATAAATTCCTCATTTGGTTATGGTTATGCTGTCACAAGTTCAGATGATATTCTAGTATTTACAAACAGATTATGCACACTACAAAAAACTACTTTCATTTTCTGTCAATACTGCCTTAGGAGTTATTAATTTATAGATGGATTATGGTATGTTCAATTAAGCAAAAGTTTTAGTAAATCTGGAGACAAGCTGAAGAGTTAGCTATTCGTCAAAGTGACTTACTGGATCATGGTTCACAATATCCTGTCCATGTAGTTTTATACAGATAAATATACCCAACTTTATCAAAAAGTATTAGTCTATGCTGTAATAACAAGTACTTCCTCACCAACAAGATTCCTGCATTGACAGAAAGCACTCCTGTAAGATAGAGGTCATTACATTCTGCTTCTGGTAGAAGGACCACTGATATTACATATTAACACCTAAGTTAATTAAAACTCTGCCTTTTTCAAACTGTGAAACTTGGAAGAATTTTGATTAGCATTAATAAACCCAAGTATTTTGCAATTAGCTTATGAATGTAACAGACTGCTTATAAACTAAAAAAGCTGTGAAGACCAAAGTCCTAAGCATTTTTTCCTGTTTATTGCTTTGAGCTCACTGAGAGGTGGAAAGAAGTCAAATATATTCTTCATTCAAAAATATTTACATTAGGAACTCCTCTTATGCTAAATTGAGAGGTGTCTGCCGAATGGTTTTACTCAGCAGTTCCTACCTAGCTTCTTGCACATGATGTCTCTTAGCAACTAGTCTGTTGCTCATCCATAATCATTTCATGTACTTTGCAACATAATTAGAAAACTGTGGGTTGTAGCAGCAGTAGAGAACCTCAGGCCTTCAAGCATATGACATAAAGGTGCAAGTCCCATATGTTCATTTATATGAAGGCACTGAAGTCTGATGAAGAAAATTATTTTCCAGTATTGCAGCTAGGGGTCGAAATACACTAATACACTAACCACCAATTTTCAAAGTCTGTATTATCATATTAATGCAAACCCTTATTACCATAGCAATGCAGGTCCTTAAGCTGCTGTATGTGCAACTTAAGTGCAGAAGGACAGTAGAAACATGAGAGCACTCTCTGGTAGATACATTTGTCTGTCTCTTTCAACAATGCCTTCTTAATGTCCTTCTCTTCATATCAATCATTTGTGCATTTCACATGTGCCACTGTTTTTAAACAAGGTCAGCAGTACTATTTCTTCATTGTATTACCAAAGTTCAAGATATCCTTCTTGAATAAAAATGTATATGCAGGGGATATTCAGAGTACACATGATGGAGCCCTGCTTTCCTGGAGATGGCTGAATATCTGCCTGCCAATGGGAAGTGGATTATGAATTCCTTTGTTTGCCTTGGTTGTCTCCATGGCTTTTGCTTTATCTATTAAGCTGTCTTTTATATCAACCCAAGAGTTTTCACACTTTTACCTTTCTAATTGTCTCCCCATCCCACCAGGTGAAAGTGAGTGAGCGGCTAGGTTAAGCTTAGTTACTGCCAGGGGTTAAACCATGACAGGCACACTCCAGGGTGCTGAGTATCTCCTGTTATCAGCAAGCATATCTCAGTGCTGACTAGATTCCAGCAGTTGCAAGGAAAATCCTGAATAATACACTTTTTACACCTGGTGCATAAAAAAAAAAAAAGATCTCATTATATCCCATTATTGCAATGGGGAACAGAACGCCAAGAACATATTAACTACAGTACCAATCATGAATATAATGCATAATGCAGTGAGTAGTTTGCATTTCAACTGCTTTGCATAATTCTCATAAGACTAACCATAAAATTATCTGGCTGCAATTTTAAAAAATTGTTTCACTTAGTCTCCCTCTTTTCTGCATAATTTTGCAATTCTAATTAATTCCTGAGTTATATACAAAATAATGACAAACTTTTTAAAGAAGTAGTATATTGGGGAGCTACATTAAAATCTTTAACTGTATCTAGTACTGGGGTTCTTAAAAAATATTACAGGCTATGAGCTGAAGAAAATAAAATGGCAAGCACTGTTATACATCTTCATATGGCAACACATGAAAGAAAATGGAAACAAAATACATTTAAAATACTGTATTCTGGTCAGTCATGCATGACTTTAAAGCACTTCAGTGTTGACACTTAAAAAACAAAGTAATATAACTATAAAAAAGAACACATTGTTTCCTAAATTTTAACTTCTTTAATATTCATGCAAGAAGTGTGAAATGGGCTAATCTTTTTTGAATGTCTGGTTTGCCTCAGCTGGAGGAGGGAAGGAAAAAAAAGGTGAAACAGCACATTGAAAGGATGTATGCACTGATCATATCAGACAATGATTTTCATTCCTCAGACACACATGACTCAGAAATCTTTCTGAGTCATGGCACTCTTGTAGGGAAAAGTAAAAACAAAAATAAAATACAGTATCAAAATATACTCAGTACTTGGGCTATCACCATACCTATTAAATAAATAGCATTGAAGATCACATCATATGGATGAATTGCAGTAAAAATAAGATCTGATTTAATTTGTCATGCACCATTAATCAAGACTAAACACTTCAGCATGCAAATGCTTGGACCATCTTCTCTTCAGATTTTGAAGAGGTCATAATAAATCCCACACAGTTTGTAACAGAAGAACAGACTAATTACAACTCCAAGAAAAAGTTTCATATCTGAAAAATAAGGGTACTAACTGCTCCTAAAGAGAAATCTGAATGCGTTTCAATTTTTTTTTTCCTAATTTCATATAGCAAGTAATGTTTTCTAAGACTGTATCAAATGGTAAATAAACATTACCAGAAAATAAAGAGCAGTCAATGTCTGTGTCAATCATTAGAGTGGTACATCCTTTTACATTGCAAAAGTTGACTTGAGTGCACCCCAAGCATTACAACTGTCATACCCAATATACAAACCTGAATACTACCAGTGGAATGAGGTCATTGCACTCACTTCACACAAAAGCAAGAGCTCTCTGACTATAGAATAACATTCTGTATTCAGCTACCTTAGCAGTGGCTTTTATTTCTATGATGTGTAATGAAGGAATGACTTTGTGCATTTTGCACATCTATCTTAGTCTACACACTATTGATTTCAGTCAGCTGAGCTGCAAAGCATGAAGACTGAACTCTGTGCACCTAAAATAATCATCCTTAAGAAGTATAGGAGTAAAAAATACCCACCCCTGCACTTCTGCATTACAGGTATCTGGTTTACAACCTGGCAAAACATGTCTACTTTTGGTGATTGTGAGAGACTAATAGGCAAATTCTGTCATAGAACATTCATGATATTTATTAGACGATGAATTCAAACACAAATCTTTGCTTGGTGAGACGAATTAGTCACTTGAAAGAGATCACCTTCCAAATTGCCTTTCTGTCCTTGGCTGTGTGACTGTAAAATAGTTGCCTTCCATACTTCAGTAAAAGACTATTTTTCATGGCTTAATGTAGCCCCCCCTAAATGATTTTTACTGGAAAACAAACAGTAACTATGTGGACAGCAGTGCATTTTGTAATGCAAACTCTACTATGTATTCAAGAGGGAAAAGGGAGAAACATGTTTATTTTTCCAAAATGTGACTTTAAATTGGAAGTATTTATCAGATTCAGTCTGCCAAGTTCAATATACAAGTTTACTCTGGTAGAGACACATAAAAGAACTCTTGATGTATCAGTGCAAAGTAATCTTTTGATTGTACCTCATTTTCATCTGGTATTCATCAAGACAACTGAAGCAATCTCATTTGATGCCAGCAGATAAACTGGCTAGGAGTTTGCTTCTTCCTAGTATATCAATAAAGAGGGAAATACTGGATTCTGGACTTTTCTTCCTCCATCCAATGTATACTGTATTTGCAGTGATGTGGTAGATAAACATTGCTTTTCTTATTTTACAAGTTAAACTCTTTAAAGATTTCTATTTCTTACCTCTTTTTTATTCTAAAATACTTCCATTTTCTCACCGCAATTTACATTATTATTCTGAGCTCACCCTCTATTGTGTTTTCCTTCAGTAGCAGGACCATCATTTTCATACTGCCACTGTTGATACCACTACAGTTCAATAGTTTTTAAAAAGATGCTGACAGTTATTGACAGTTATTTCGCAACTGTTCCATAGCTATAGCCTCTTTTGTAGGTACACTGCAATGTGTCTTTCAAACCTCTTTCTTCACAAATTTAAAACTTCTAGTGTATTTTGTTTCCTTGTTTTGGAGCATGAATCATTTCACATTAGGCCCAGACAACTCATGTCAGTACTGAGGTCTTCTGTATTAAAATGCTGCATTTATACTTTAATGATTTTCCTTTCTGATATGTTTTCTTTCCTTGATCTTATTCGCTACAATTTATTCTATTCCTCACAGTTCACATTAATCGAGCATTTATCTATTCTCAGCCTGACTTTGAACTGTCATGTGTCTGAATGTGCTCAGCTTTTTACCTTTTCAGCTGCTATATTATAATGTGTATAATGTGTTAATGCAGTTCCCCAGTTCAGGGGGCCTTAACTTCCCCTACCTTCTAAAGCTAGGATATTCAGTATGCTAAAAAGTGATGAATTTCCTTACTGTTCTATGGGGTATGATAAAAATAGAGAAAAGAGGTTCCTAATGGCACTGAGAACAGTGACATTTACTGAGGAAAACCCAAAAAATTGCACAAAAGTAGAGGGATATAGCAATCCTCAATTTTATTTTTACATGTACAACATCTTTTTCTGAATTACAAGAATTTTCTCGCAGAGTTCTGCTAGATTCTTCCCACAGGTGTCTCTGTGAGATGCGCTATACTGTTTTGGACCAAGAACTCCAATATTTTGTCTTCAGCTTCAACAAGATTACAAATGCTTTGAAAAGAATGAAAAATATATCAAAACTGTATGGTAGCAGTCCTTCTCACCTCTCAACAGATAGTGGCACAAGGACTGTCAGATTTAGAGGTTGCATCCAAAGTATTGCATTTAATAGACATCATTGGAATCATTCTCCATGAAATTAGCTTTTCCCTTCTAAATCACTGTATGCTTTTGGTTCTATCATTTGCCTGATAATTTAACTAGTGGCCTTTTACATTTTTGTTTGCTTGTTTAATGAAAAGCATTAAATAACCAGTTTACTTATCTTCTTCATTTAGCTTAAGTAACACAAAGCACAAAATCAAGCTCTTAGCATGAGCTGGACAGAAGCTCTTCTGACAGAAGAGGTCAGAAATTAAACAACCTGTGTTCACATAACGCACAGTCAGAATTACTTTTTTAAAGACTAATCGTCAATAGAGCTACTTATAATCTTGAAAATTTGACCAAAGTCATCATGCTTGCTGGGCAACATTTTACAATCAGAGCTCATAATGAATTCCTATCCAATTACTGCATACATTAAGAAAACTGTAAACTAAAATACTTATAAACTGACTACCATTTGTGAGAAAAAACATTGTGGTGGCACAAGCAAATTCCTTGGTATCAAACTCTTCTGAAAAGTGTTTTGCAAGTTATCTATTTAAGGTTCAGCAGTTTCTCTTATTTGCTGAGAGGAAATTGTTGGTATAATATTGCATTATTTTAAATATAGATTTTCAAAATGCAAATAAGGAAAGAGTTAACAGCTATTTATGATGAAAAGTGCTAAGAACTTTAAAAAACAAAAGTCATAAAGACAAAAAAATGTAATTCCTGATCAAGAAAACCTGCTCAGCAATAAATGCCCAAAGCAGCAGTGAGAATGGAGAAGGGATACCACTAAGCCAGAATATTTTTTTAATATAAATTCTACCTAACTACACTGACAGTGCAGCAGATAGGAAAAAGCAGACCCCTCTCAAAGGAATATTACTGCTTCAGATGAAATAATTCCTTTTTTATTTCATGAAAATTCCTTCATCCCCAGTCAAAAGCTTCTTAAAAGTTTGGCTTACAAAGTCAAGACAGGACTTGCTCTTTCACCACAGTAAGGATATTTATTGAACTCTAGAGTCCCAATCTTGCATGCTATCAGATTTCCAGTCACTCAGCAGCCAATCCGTCATCTTTACTCCAGTTATAAAGTTTTATAACCTTTCCATCTTTAACTAAGGTTTTCTATCCTTTCACTATGCTTCTGTGCTGGGAAATAAACCAGTAGCTGCAGGAACCCCTTACAAAACCCTCCAGCTTAAAACACTTAGAACTTGTATAGCAAGTACTTTATGCCCAGTACAGCTGCTGGCAGAGAAATTGGCTCCAATCTTACCTCCCACGTCTCCTGTAGAACAACCGCTTCCGCTCGGTAGTTGTTTATTTCTCTTTTCCTTTCATATCCCTGACCTTTTTTCTAATGTTTTGAGTTGAGTTTGGAGTCACAGTGATGAATGAGATGTGATGATGAGAATCATAGTGAGGGTGCAGCAGGCAGGGCTGTTTCTCAGGCAGCATAGTAGCAGACAGAGGAGGGGGGAAGTGGAAATCTGACAGGTTTAGCTTGCTGACAGCCCATGTTTATAGGCTCTGTAAAGAATACAGATGAGACAGAGGAAAGGCAGAGACGACAATGACATAATAAATCTTAGCCACAGTGTTTTCAGCCCAAAAAAGTAAAGAAATAAAATCAAGTTTGGGATGTTGCTAATGGTTAGGCTGTCACAGAAATGAGCCTCTTCACTGTCTGCATCTCTGGATGAGATTAATAGATACACTAGACTCCTCTGTACAGTACTTCTGCCATCTGCACAGAAAATTGCAGCCCTCTCTCCCCTTTGACAACAAAATACTTTAGGTAATGAGTTAGGCATTCTAGGTCATATATCAGCATACTTTTCACCAATACACTTAAAAATACCAAAAATGGAGAAACTTTATTTAATGTTTTGAAATATTTTTGATATTTTATATATATATATATAGTTTTTTTTTTTTTTTAAAGTGAAAAGAGAAGTGGTAATAATAAGGACCAGCTTTCATTCTGAAAGCAGCAATAGACTCCTCTGCTGTTTCAAACACCATGTCTGTTTAACTTCAGTGGAGCTACGCCAGTTTTTATTATGTGAGGTTCTTGCTTCTAGTTTTCATTAGGGAAAAATTCCAAGTAAACTTTGAGTACATTCCAAAAGATGAAGTGATGAATACAAGATTTTAGCTAAGATCAACTTTTTAAACTTTTAGATTTCCCTCCACCAAAATCCCAAATACACTAAAAGTTACCTTCTCTCTTTTGAATATATCCAGCATGAATATGACTTTTGTGATATAATCTGATCATCCACCCTACCTCCAACATGCAACATCTTGCCCACAGGCTTTTTCAGAGCTGCTCTCATTTCTCAAGTTCCACTTATTCCAACAAGAGTTAGTTTTAACAATTCCCTCTTTTGAAAAAATGAGACCAAGAATGTTGCTCTGGGTTCAGCAGTAGAAGCCATTTTTCTTCATCTTAGTAGCTGGGACAGTGCTGTGGTTTTGATTTTCAGCCTGGGAACAGCGCTGATAACACCAAAGTTTTTAGTTGCTGCTCAGTAATGTTTACGCTGACCAAGGACTTTCTGAGTCTCATGTTCTGCCAGGAAGGAGGGGAAGCCAGGAGGAAGCAGAGACAGGACACCTGACCCAAACTAACCAAAGGGGTATTCCATACCACAGCACGTCATGCCCACTATATAAACTGGGGGCAGTTACCCAGAAGGGTTAGATCACTGCTTGGTCAGGCTGGGTATTGGTTGGGGGGTGGTGAGCGGTTGTATTATCTTCCCTTGTTATTTCCCTTATCATTATTATTATTGGTGGTAGCAGTAGCAGCTTTGTGTTATACCTTAGCTACTGGACTGTTCTTATCTCAATCAGAGGGAGCTACATTCTCCTGATTCTCCTCCCCATCCCTCTGGGAGCTGGGGGGGAGGAAAAAGAGTGAGTGAGAGAGCTGCTGTTTGGTTCTGGGTCACCAGCTGGGCTTAAACCACAACAAATGTAAACTACCATTGCAAAATATTTTCATTATTTTTAAAACAGCTATTATCATCACCCAACCACAAAAGACAGTCAAAGCTCCTGGCAAGAATAATGCAAAGCTCCTTCCTTTTCAGAAGCTAAAACATCTGTATTAATTCTCATTCAGCTCAGTCCAGTGCTAGGAAGGGGATATATAATATTAATCTTCCTGCCCTTTGCAAATTACCTTATTATTGAATGTAGTAAAGAAAAGGCTGCCGTTATACCCAAGTGCACTAATAAAAGAGGTCAAAGAGCACATCATACACTACAATTTATACAGAAGAAAGGCTGAAACATGCATGTTTTTTCCACTCTCTTCCAATAGTAACATCTTCTTTCAGGTTTTCATGTCTTTAATAACTTACTTTTCAATTGGAGGCTGGTTTTGTCTCAAAAATTATACATGTTACTTTACTGGTCCAATCCACACAAGGTTGGCTGACCTGTCCATCAGCACGCAAAAGTGAAAACAGTGCAACCTTTTACAGTGAGAAACGCAGAAGCAGACGGGACAAACAGTATTCTTTCCTCTAACCAACCATTAGACCAAGGAATACTTGTTGAGACAGGAACATATGCTAAATTTATACAAAGTAAAATTTATAGAATGAGCAAGTTTTCATGAAAAGCAGACTTCTTTAAAGCATGTAAAAATCCCCACAAGAATAAGAACTAACCATTTCTGAGAGAATTATTCTCTTTCTAATCTTGGCGATGAAAACTTTCATCTTAGGATCCCAAATAACTATATAGGTCTCCCAACAGTCAGCTGAGCTGGCTAACAAAGTATTGTTTTGATAACATATATTGCTATTTTTTTTAACTTGCAGAATTAAGCATGTGGAAGTCATCTGTCCAATATCTCCTAGAAAGACAAGAATCACAGCGTAGAAACTGATTTCCAATCATCTGATCTAATTCTGAAATGATGTTGCATTACATGTTTGCTACTTCATAACTGCTTGTCCTGAACCACTTAATGCTGTAATTAAAGGATGCATACTTAGCTCCTTTATATTTTTACAGAATAATGTTCTTTCTTTTAGTCTTTCTAGTTCAACAATGACAACAAAACAAAAAGGAAGTTATCTACAAGAAATTACACTTCTTATAATTGTTTCCTTTGGCACACTTTCAAAATACTATCTACTTTTCACCCATACAAGAAGGAGGATATGAAAAAGAAAACAGAAAGAAAAAAAAAAAAAGTTATATAAGTAGAAATGAAAATATAAATATTTTAACTAAAAAAGAAGAAACAAAACAAAACAAAAAAACCACAACCAAAACAACAACAAACACCCAGGATTAATTGATGTACATATCTGGTACTCACCAGGAAAGCAAGCTTTCATATGTTCTCTTGAAACTACCACCAATTAACACAGATTTTTTCATGCTAGACAAATTTTCACGTGCATCTACAGCTGAAAATTGTCAATTTGACAAACTAAGCTCCAAGATTTCACTTCCTGTACTGATCCTTATAAACAGATCATCCAAACTAATCACAGAAACAGCCTTCTTCAAAGGAGAAAGAAGACAACAATTTTTACAAATATTCCTGCATGGTTTTAATTCTAGATCTCCCAATCTGCTGACTTGTGGCAACAGTGGCCTTTGATGCCCATGCCTGACCTTTCCAAGCTCTCCATTAGTCTCAGACATCTCAAAAATAGAGCACCTCAAAAAAAACCACAGTAGTGCTCACAAAGGGATGAGAAGTGTGTGCTTTCTTCAACTCATGATTATTTTTGCAAACAAATGCATCTTCCTACCATTTTCTTGGGAGTATAAAAACAAATAACCTAACCTCTACTGCCAGAAACCCTTACGTTTTGTTATTTGCTTTTCAAAAATTTCTCTCTAGGGGTATAGCTCAACAGTGAGAAAAAAAATTGTGGTAAAAACACAAAGTGCCTACCCACCCAAAGTCAAGCTGTCATCTCAGCTGGGGATGCTGACATTCAGTGTTATATTCAGCTAAAGACAGAATGAGTTAGACTGCTGCCTAATAGGGCTATTTCTCAGTGGAAATGCTTCATCCCAGATCTGGGGACTACTTCTGTTCTTCTGAAAATAAGAGTTTTACTTTTTCCACACTTTTGCCTAAAGAAACCTTTCTTCATCACTTCTCCATGTATCTATTATATTTATCTATTATAACTTAGTTATTTGTAACTGCTCTTTGTTTTGTTTGGTCTGTGTTAATTCCCACCTTATTAAGTAGGATTTTAAATATTAACACTGGAAGTGCTATTTATAAAATCAAGGACTAGGGATGGCTCTGTCTGAGGTTTAGAGTACCTGGCAGTTAAACTTCAAAAAATCACACAATCGTAAGAGTTTGAAGGGAACTCTGGAGATCATCTAAGTCCAACCCTCTTGCCCAAGCAGGTCCACCTACAGCAGGTTACATCAGAACGTGTCCAGGTGGATTTCGAATGTCTCCAGAGAGAGAGACTACACAACCCTCCTGTGCAGCCCATCCCAATGCTCTGCTACCCTCAACATACAGAAATTCTTCCTCTTTTTGAGGTGAAATTTCTTGTGTTTTAGTTTATTGCCATTGTTCCTTGTCCTGTTGCTGGGCACTAGTGTAAAGAGTCTGGCACCTCTTCCTGGCACTCACCTTTGAGATATTTGCATGCATTAATGAGATCCCATCTTAATCTTCTTTTCTCTAGACTAAACAGGCCCAGCTCCCACGATCTCTCCTTGTAAGAGAGATGCTCCAAACCCCTGAACACCCTTGTGACCCTCCATTGGACCCTGTCTGTTATCTCCTTGTCTATCTTGTGCTGAGGAGCCCAGAACAAGACACTACTACAGATTTGGCCTCGGCAGGGTCAAGTAGAGGCAGAGGATCACCTCCCTTGACCTGCTGGCCACATGCTTCCTGATGTACCCCTCTTGGCTGCAAAGGATCTTTCTCAGCTAAACTGCTTTCCAGTAGGTCAGTCCACAACCTCTACTGGTACTTTGGGTTCTTCCTCCCCAGGTGCAGTCCCCTACACTTGCTCTTATTGAAACTCATTAGGTTTCTTTCCACCCAATTCTCCAGTTAGTTGTCTTCTGGTGATATTTCTGTTTGTCATGGGTTCAGCAGTAGCAGTCATTTTTCCCCTTCTTAGTAGTTGTCACAGCACTGTGTTTTCGACTTGTGCCCTGAGAACAGCGCTGATAACACCAATGTTTTAGTTACTGCTTAGTACATTTTGGTCTGGCCAAGGAC